>WBMZ01017026.1:0-19698 GCA_013400975.1 Atrichornis clamosus | reverse complement strand
GTGGACGCTTTGAATGTTTTTTTTTCCTTTCCTCTCCGCTGTCTGGCTGCAAGAAGGGGGAGGAAGTCCATGAGCCTGGGGAGTTCCTGGCCTCTCGCCAGGATCAAACCAAAACATACAAATATGGGGCAAGATGGTTTTGTCAATACTAAAAGATACATTGATCAAAGTCACTTGGCTATTATTGTTATTGCTATCAGTTATTTTATGCAAATACAGTTTCACTGCCACTTCACCTGATATTTGTATCTCTTATGTCTAGAAATTTATATTCTCTCTTCTCCACTGCATAAAGGAAACTACAGGCTTGCCTTGAAGACAATAAAAATTGATGTCTGGCTTTGGACAATTTTAATACTTGTATATTCCCAGGGGTTTAATAACAATTTAAAGCACTAATATAATTTTATGTGCCTTTTATATCAACATTAACTTTTTAATTGAATTTATTATTTTCCTGGGTTTTTTAATTACTTTTTCTTTAATCTTTCTAGGTTTTGTTTAACTTTTAATGTTCTATTTTTTCCTTTATTTCTGCTGCAGCTATCAATCTTCTTTGAATAGATTCTTCAGTATTGACACCCTTCTTTATCCCTCTATTGTCCTTTTAGCCTCATTTGTCACAGGCATGCTTCTTCGTCATAAAAAACCAAACTTAGTATTCCTTATGGAAATCTCAGATTCTTAATCAGTGAGGGACACAGCAAAAAAAGGGAGTATTGATCTAAAGCTTCATTCTGGAAAGCCAGGTCTGTGATTTATGTCCTATACAAAAAAACTTACATTGTACCCATACAGGAGATGTGACTATAAGCAATTCAGTCCTGTAATCATTACAGAAGGACAATACCCTGTCATTCTAATATTCTGCCCAAGAAAGCCTAAGGTTTGCAAATTCTGCTGATAGCTCCTACTTGTTCTGTGTGTGTTACTGTATTTTCTCCAGAAACCAGTTTCCTGAGTGATGGACAACACATCATTGCACTGGGTGCCAAGTCAGCTAGTCAGCTAGTCTAATTGTTGGTGCTTTTTCTCTATTAATGGCCCACCCACTTTACATCATCTCCTCCACTTTCACTTGAAATGCTTGAGTGTCTCTCCTGTATTTTCCCTGAATAGGAGCTGTTGACTCCGTCAAAGGCAGGGAGGTCCTTTAGAGAGACCTTGACAAATTAGAGGACTGGGCAATCACCAACCATATGAAGTTGAACAAGGGAAACTGCTGGATTCTGCAGCCTGGATATACAGACAGACTGGGGAATGAAATGCTGTAAAGCAGGGCTGTGGAAATGGACCTGGGGGTCCTGGTGGGTGGAAAGTTGACTTGGAGACAGCAGTGCCCTGAGCCAGGAGGGCCAACCCTGCCCTGGGGTGCATCAGGCCCAGCATCGCCAGCCGGGCAAGGGAGGGGATTGTCCCGCTCTGCTCTGCACTGGGGCGGCCTCACCTCGAGTGCTGGGAGCAGCTTTGGGCACCACAATATCAGAAAGACATTAAACTGTTAGAGAGTGTTCAAAGGAGGGCCATGAGGATGGTTAAGGGCCTTGAGGAGAACCCATGTGAGGAGTGGCTGAGGTCACTTGGTCTGTTCAGCCTGGAGAAGAGGAGACTGAGGGGAGACCTCATTGCAGTTACAGCTTCCTCGTGAGAGGAAAAGGAAGGGCAGACATTGATCCCTGTGGCAACCAGTGACAGGACCCAAGGGAATGGCCTGAAGTTGAGTCAGAAGACGTTTAGGTTACATATTAGGAAAATATTCTTCACCCAGAAGGTGGCTGGGCACGAACAGGTTCCTCAGGGAAGTGGTCAGAGCACCAAGCCTGACAGAGCTCAAGAAGCATTTGGACAATGCTCGCAGGTACAGGATGTGACTCTTTGGGAGTCCCCTGTGGGTCCCTTCCAACACACCATATTCTTTTCTTCTGTCATTCTGGCATCATGCCATGTTAGGCTTCTTTTGGTTGTCTGCCTTGCCTTGTGGCTTAAATGTTAATATGTGTCATGTGCTTATCTTGATCAAAAATAGGAAGAAAACATAATAGAGCCACTACCTTGCTTCACAGTTAGAGAACTTGCATAAGATATTAGAAAACTTCACAGATAAAAATGGACTTTTGTCTAGTCAATTAATTATACTGTTCTGAGGTTAAGCTGCTCCTTACTCTATTTGTGCAGGTTAATTGATAAATATATACAAAAGCAAGAATCAGATTTTAATGGTTTTTCTAAAAAAAGTCCCTGTAGGACTTTAGTTATACGGAATTATAATGAAACACATAAGGAACTTCTTGGTCTTAAAAATACAATACACTTGTAGCTTATGTCTATAAAATGTTTAAAAAATTAAGTTTCCTTATTGATCAGAATAGGGTTTTTTATACAACAGTCTACACAACATTTTGTAATGAGGTCTTGAGAAAATGATGTAACATATGCTGTAAGACAAATGGGCAAATGAGAAGTGAGAAAAATTAATGCATCATATCATGCTCTCTGCACAGCAACTCAGCCAAGTAAATGTGAACAGCTAGAAACCTCTTGTTTTACTTTCTACAAAGAAGGTGGGGAAATAGTGTTCAGACTGACTTGTCAAGAAGGATAAATAATATTTCACACTTCTTTTAAATGTTGGCTTTCATGCTGTAAGGTCCTGCAGTTACTCCTACCATTCAACTGATGTCTCCAAGAAGTACTCAACATGACGAAACTGCAGAGGCAGCTATGAACAAGTCATTAAAATATTAACTGATTATGTCTCTTGCAAGTGTATAGAACAAAAATATTGCTGCCCCTCTTCCCCCAAGAAAAATTATATTTACTCCTTAGTCTTTAAAAATGGTGAGCTATAAGGCTTACTTTTCCCTCACCAGATGAAACTTGAGCTAGTAAGGCCAGCCTGGAAGATCTTTTTATGTCATAATTTTCAAAATACCATATTTTAAGCACTGAGTTTACAAGCTTCAACTTATTTGAGTGACGTGAATTTTCATAATGACAGAGATACAAGGGATATTACTTGTACAACATGCGTGGGTAAGTAGAGAGAAAACTGCAAGTTTCATTCTTGAAATGGAAAAGCTTGTACAATATTGTCAAGATAAGGACAAAGTCTGATATAAGCAGGGATTTGTAGGTATGAGAGAGAACTCAATACTCGCAGTATTGGCAGATGCTTCTCTCTGAGAGGCTGTCATTAGCCTGTAAGTGTGTGAAAATAAACTGGTATCCTCTACTTTGAAAAGGATGAGTTTGGTATATGAAGGAAACATAGCCAAGCTGAGCATAGGATCTCATCATTAAGCTATATAATGTATAAATAAGATAATTTTGAAAAAAAAAATCTCTGGGTTTCAATAAATTGTCAGCACCTGGTGATAGTTCAGAGAGGTTTGCTACACATTTTCCTCTGTAAGACTCAACATGCATGGGAGCTCTCTTCTGTTGCAATTAGTCTTCTATGCCAGTTGATCAAAGAGAAAATTGAGAGAGAGCGCGGATGTAAAAAAATTTGGCAGCAGTTGATAAGAGTGTAATCAAGTGTAGCTGATAGACTACCAGTAGCTTGCTAGGCATTCTTTCCTTGAAACAAGACAGTGCTAATGGTTCAGGTGGAACAGGGAGGAGTTTCAGAACTTCAGTTACTAGCAGACTTAGCCAGTAGCTTTAAAAAACTAGTGCTCCAGAATGGGTACTCTTTATTGCATTTGGGTTTGAGGAGGCTCCATCTTCCCTGCAGTCTCCGTGGCGCAGGTTCTCTAAGATCAACTGCTCTTCCTTTGCCAGGAATGTGCCCTTATCCACAGCCTGCAGCTATGTGTCTTCAGTGAATATTTCACACCTGGGTCTTTTCTCAATGGGGAAGACTGAAAAGTGGTATTTTTGAAATGAAACTCAAAAAGGTACTCTATTACAGCCGAGCAGTAGGATATATACTAGCAATAAATCTGTAAATCACTAAATAGGAGTTTCCACAAACCTTTGTATGGTGTCTCTATACTCATCAGGGCAGGTCCCTAAATGAATTTCAACTGTTGGACTTGACAACGGATGAAGGCATAAAAAAAGCAGAGTGAGAGAAGCTAGTGATGCACCACACACTCATTGCAACATGTTCTAATTGTGTTTGATGGGATGGAAAAGTAAGGTCTCTCCTGCCATTGTAATGCTGAATTAAGCAAACAGAGAAACCTTTCTGCCTAGACAGGGGTGGATAATGACAACCATCATTGCACAAGTCCATTCTGAATTACTATGATATCTTGTTGTGACTGTGCTATGTTCAGGTGTTCCATTTTTCTCAATTAGTTGGGTAAAAATTAATAGCTTCTCTCCATTGTTGTGTTAGCCTATATGCTGGAAGGGACGAATGCAAATGAATGCATAAGTGTAAGCTTAATCAATTGCTAGAGACTCAATAAAACTTTAAACACATGTAGAAGATACTGGAGACTGTCCTGAAAGTAACATGTTGCCATTGATCTGATTTAGTCATAAATGGCTGAGAAGATTTGCAGTAAAAGCAATATCCTTCTTACAATTTCAGTAGTTTATGCTCAGACTTGTCTTCAAGATATTTTAGAATAAACTTGACATTTATGGAAAATATTCTGGCAGTAACTGAATAATTTTGATTTTGAGAAACAGATCCTTTCAGAGTTTCCCCCTTTAAATGTCAGAATGTTTTAATCTTCATTATTTTTATACCTGGAAAAGATACTGGAAACCTCAGAGAACACCATGATGGATATTTTTCCTGATCAACTTAGAGTGCAGGAAAACTTGAAATCAATGTAGAAATATAAAACAGGAGATATAATACTGTGTTGCCTACAAGACGGTTTTCTAGTTTTACTTTTCTCTCATGAACTTTCGTGATTTACAACAAATTTTTAGTGCAACTTTTCTTGTTAATTGCTCTTGCAAGAGGGTATTGTTTCATTCTGCCGTGACTCCTGGGAGACTATATGAGATACTAACCAAGCCTCTCTGGCTCACTTTGGCAGGGAACTTCTTAGCTCTCTCCAAAGAAGGTAGAAAAAATAATTTTTCTCAGATATCTGAGAATGCAGCCAAAGAAAGTGAGATGGAATGAGCTGGAGTTCATTGTCCATTTCTGATTAATTTTGTACTAATACAAATTTCCAGTAATGGATGAATTCTGATCCAGAACAGCCTGTGTTGAGACCTTAAGGACCTTCTGTTCAGAATCTGAAATTATCACTGCCTTTAATATTTTTTTGATTATTGAAAGATTTTAGATTATATTTTCCAAATAGGTTAATTATATTCTCTAAGGCTTTAACTCTGTAGTTTCCATTAGTAGTAAGAGACACCAAAAAGTCACTAATTAATATAAAACACACTTTGTTTTCATTTGTTCAAAACTCAAACTCAAAATAAGATGACAAGAATGCTCTGGAACATTAATGAGTTGCATGCTGTTTGTACCTGCACACTTCCATTGCTTTGCTTGTCACCATATTTTCAAAATATGAACAATGGTTTAATCTTATGGTGACACAGAACCCTGGCAAAGCATGCCTTTTTCTCCCTTGTGTACTTACAGACTTTTCCACATTCTTTCAAGAAGGTGGAAAACTGCTATGTGTTTTCTCTCTTTTCAGATTCTGTCTTGCTTTGAGAACCACAGACCAGTCTGGCCTCAGCCTATGTATCTGTCTTGAAGTCAGTGGAGTGAGCTTATTTCACACAAGTGGAAACTCTAGCACTGTGTTTTAATTTCACTTGTCACTAGACTTCTGTGACTATTTAGTAGCCTTTATTTTATTATGCATCAGGTTAGTAAATCTCAGAGCAGGTCTTCACAGGTGGTGACAGTACAGAGCATAATAGATGGACATGCACATAAATCCTTCCCCTGAAATACGTTTGGTGCCGGTCTATACACAGCTGTTGTTGGAACATCCTGTCAATTGTGAATTACAAACAGGCCTGCTAAGGGACCCACCTGGAGCCCTTGGTCACTGCTGGACAGAGGTGAGGGAGGAATGCAGAATATTGTCTCCCTTTTTTCATTCCTATAGTCTCAGCTAGTCCAGCTGTTGGCTTTGAGGTTTTATGCTACTGCAATATTACTACAGTGGGCTAAGAAGATCATATTGAAATGATCTTACAAGGCTAGAAATAGCCTTCTGGCCATTTTACCTCTGTAACTTCATGTTAGAGGACTGCACCATTTCAGAAAAGAAAAAACCCCATGAGCAGCCACAGTTAGCTACTAACCTAAAATTGTTAAATCAAAATCAAAGTATGTAGAGGGATGGGATGTTCTTTGTCATATGAAATGATATAAACCAAATCGGACACTACTGTAAATTGGCCAGATGCTGGCAAAGTCAATGGAAGTTAGCCTGCTTATTCCAATAATCTACTTGGCCCAGTGCCTTGTGGTCTTGCCTCATGGGGCACTCGTAGCACTAAAAATTGCTGCATTATAAAGAACAGTGATCATATATACAAAAGTAGAAAATGTGTATTGTTGGAAATACATTGCCACCAAATGCTGCAGAAAACAAAACAAAAAAGAATTTACATTGATTGGTAGTAGTTGGTGAGATCAAACACAAAGTAAGAGTCAAGGCAATTAAAGGAAGATTTCAGTGGATTAAAATGTTGTCACAGGATAATAGTCTCCCATTGATAGATAGATCCTGAGGATATTTACTTTCAAATAAGAAATACTAAACAGTAGCAAAATACTTAAACCATCAACTAGCTTCTACTGGACTGAGGAATTAATCAATTAAAAAAGAAAGAATAAATTAATTGGTGGTAGGTTAGTGGAGTTGTATCAGTTAAAATAAAGATGAATCTTTAGGTTGAAAAACCGTGTTTTGTCTGATTAGAACTCAAACTTTGCACACAGTCATGGCAAGGCAAGATGAGAGCCAGGGACAGAAATGAACATGTGTGTCTTGCTCCCCCTCCAGCGTGGGAGGACGGATGTGAACTTGGACAGGGCTCTCTGATTATGATTTTAGAGCAAGCAGAAGTGCTAAGCTTGCAGTGGTGACCTGCAAATCTCTCCTCAATGCTCTTCATTTTCCAGTCTAGGCCATGCTGATTCAGCACACTGATATCTGTGCACACATTTTTTCGAGACTCCTAACTTTTTATACACTTGAAGAGTGGAGTCTAGCCATCTTATGTAAGGGCACAGATGGCATTACCTTTTATGGTTTTTCTGACTAAAAACTTCCATATTACTGAATTAACACCTAAATTCTTGCTGTGGATCTTGGCCTGAGATAACATAGCTGGCTCAAACACTGTTTTATCCATAAAAAAATATGGGATTTCAGATAGCCATTAACTCAGTACAACTTAATGTGCATAACATGAGAAAACATATTATGCATGTGGCATTTTATTTGTCTGTGTATGTCTGTAACTCTAAAATATACAGTTATTTTTTTAGGTTGGCCCTAATTGTAAATTCTCAACTTCAATGTTGTTGTGCAAGACAGAAGTATTAAAAAGTCATATTTTTAAAAAGGATATAGTAGTTAGAGTTCACTTATGTACAAATATATATCTACCATATAAAGGGCACATTTATACATGACAAATGATCTGGCAGAAATTTAAATTAAAATAACACTTTGGGTTTTTGATAACTCAATTAAATAACTTGTTCTAATATAATATACACTGAAAACAGTTTAAAATACACTTTTTAAACATCTACAGAGATATTTCTCCTCTATGTCTCCACATACATCTAAGAATAGAACTACAAATAAAGTTCATAATAAAGTTCCAAGTCAGCAAAAATTTAAACTCTCTAGAGTTTATTCTCTGTACTGCTACTGCATTAACAATGGTATGCTCATTTAGCATTTAACAGAAGATTGTACTTGACATTATGTACGAAAAACTCTAATCATGAAAGCTTGAGTAATCTAAAACCCATCCCTGACAAGATTTCACTGCTGGAAGCCTAATTTCAAAATGTCAGCCAAGGCTGAGGAGCCATATATTGCATGCTCATTAAATGTAATAAATCCATTACAAACTTTTCAAAATCTGCTATAAGCTTGCCTGCTACCCTGGAATGGATGTGAGGCCATACAAAAAAGAAGAAATGTTGCCTTTCATGCTATATGATGTATGTAAATGAGGCTAAATAATGCTAACAGCTTTCATTTGCTTAATTGTATAGTGTGTAGCCAGGATTTATCTTTCTGTGAATTAAATGATACTTCTCAACTATTTAAGTGATTGGAAATCTATAAAAGCTCTGGCTTGAAACAAAACTGTGAAAGTTCACATTTTCTAAGTATATTTCTTCACCTCCGAGTATATCATAAGTACATCACAAGAGAAAGAGACAAAAATTTAGAAAGAATCTGAATGTCAACAGCTTTATCAGCCTGACTTCTTTTTCATTTAAATGAAGCTTGACATTGTCATTAAGAATCTAAACAAATCTGACATATATGTTAAATGTACCATTTCAATGGTCATATTTCGTTACAAAATCTGTATAGAAACCAGTGTTAGAAAATAACACTGATAAGCAGGCAGAGCAGTCAGCATGAGAAACGGGGTATGTACAGTCAGTTCTCCATGTGCCAGGGAGCAGTGCTGTGCACTGATCCCAAGGCATCCCTGGATGTAGCACTCCATCACTTGCAGCAGAGGGGCCATACAAGGGTCGCATTCCTATTATCTGCTGTGCACAAATCTTTGACCAAGGACCAGCCTAACAGCTGCTGAAGGAGTGTGGCCTAATGTGTATTTAGGTAAGACTGAAAATTCTCTAAAAAAATTATTACATCCTTTTACAATCAACCAACAGCATTCCTGTTATGGAAAGATAATTAATATCAACACTTTCACGCATAAATGCTTGGTGTGTTATAATCTTTGTTTAAGAAGGTGTTACTGACAGGCAGTTTGGTTTCACACAGGATCAGAAGGGGAAAACAGTTTAAAAAATTTAAATTATTTCAAGACAGCATTTAAATTCCACAGAATTTGATTTGTATAAATTAGTCCTGAATTTTAACTTCCACTGTTTTCAGAAAAGCAGGAGAGTCCTAACCACATTTTAATCTGAATACCTGTAGTACAAAACTTGACAGTGGGAATTTATGAATTTATCCTATGTTTACTGAAAGCATATCTTCAAGGGGGAAAAAAATGCAGCATTAGGTGTTTTTTCTTGGGAGGTTTGCTCTGTCACTGTGACTTAGACGTGCTCTCAAAACACAGAACAGATTAGACCCTTCAGAGCTGGTACTTGGGGGTTATGTGGTTTCTATATCACACATGGATTTGGAGGTAAGTAAAATGCCAAGCAGTTCAACTCCACAGAGAGGGTACATTTTGCAGCAAGTCTGAAATTGTATCCTGGAAGTCTTGAGATATAAGAAAATATATATTTTTTTAAATTTTTAATTAAAGGCGTCTGGATTTAATTTCTGAATATACTGCAGTAACTTTGACTGTTTCAGTCCTTCCACAAAGGGCAAAGCCATGAAGCTACTAGTGTTGGCACATAATTCTCACTGACTTCATTAAGAACAGACTACTGAATTTTGAATGAGGTTTCACACATATCATTGGGGATATACCTTGCGGAAGTGTGCTTAATACTTAAAATACAAACAATTTTAAAGCCAATTGTCTATGCATATATGGTATCTTTTGCTACTTTAAGTTAAGCTGCCACAATGTGAGTGGATTTGATGACTAATGTGCTTGCATGGTAGTATTTTCAAGAAAAGAGTAACTTATTAATGCTGTCTTATTAATAAAATCCCAGGTTAAATGCTAACTATCATCCTAAACTCTCCAGTTACATTAAGAGAGAAACCAATTCTTTCTATCCTATAGGGAGAGAAGGTACTGTAAAATCAGGTTGAGTCCTCTATGTTGCATGAACTTGTGCTAATACATGGCAAGATCAGTAATAAAAAAGCCGCAAAGTTAAATCAGTTTAATATTACATTACAAATCTATACTAATGTTTCTCCTGCTGAGATGGAGGAATCTAGAGGCATAAAAAAAGTGGCACAGGCACTAAAGAAAGTCCAACCTGTCACTTCTTTTTGTAAAAGGACTGGAACACCCACTGTTCCCTGTGAGCCTGTAGGCAAATCAGCCCCACTAGCTGCGTAAAAATGTGAATATGGCAGCCTTGTCAGTATTGTGATGGCTCACAGAAAAACTCAGTAGAAAGAGTAATAAATTCAGATGGATATAATGTCATGACTACTTAACATAAGATATGACTCTCAGATCACTGAAAAGCAACAGTATCATTGCACAAAACAAGACCAAACTCAAGCTGCTTGTTCATGGACCTGTAACACGTTCACAGCTCCTTATTGCCATAAAAATTGCTGATATTGCTGATACTGCTAACAAAAACTAAAATTCCATGAACGTGAGACAAATGATACAGGAAATCACACAATGTTTAGAACTAGGTGCCAAATATGTAGAAAGATATCCAGTGTGTTGTTACAGTAAAGACTTCACCTGCCACTGTCATCCTCATTAAAAGGCTAAACATTATTTTGAACTCTAGAATATTTCCGAACTAGGGAAGGCTTACTATTAATTGAATTCTTTAATTCAGTTGATATTAACTTCCCTCAAATGAGAGTAAAGGAATATATAAATGATATTATGCATTCATATGCATTAGAATATTGCAATATTAAATTAAAATGTTGACTTTTTTTTTTGTTCTGGAAAGAAAATGGCCATTTTAATAAATTTCAAACATATCTTCAAACAAAGGAAAAAACCAAAAAATAAGCTTATTACCTTTTGATTCAGCAGCATATATTGTGGGTTCTCCGTGCCCCTGTGTTCAGATATTTTTGTGAATTTCTTTATATGTATCTAGAACATCGCCTCTGTTTTCATCATTTGCTCATATTGGAATTGCATCAATAAGATGCTGCATTTTGAATTCAGGATTCTGTGTCTGTGCACTAATGAACTGTATTCTCATACATACTTGTAGACCCCATCATAATTAAAGGAAGTTGTGAGTTTGAAAAAAATTAATATATGATGGATTCCTATTTGGAAAATTTTGCACTTATCAGAGTACACATAGGCACACATGCACACACTCATACACACATGCACAAATAAATTTTCTATAAGACATAATGGAGTTCTTTAGAATTTATTCTAAACTGCTCTGGAATTGTGTATTTTCAAGAAATGTACTGAATATTCTCCAAAAATCTAAAATAAAGATACACTAATTTTTTTTAAAGAATAATGGAAATACAAAACACTTACCCTTTTGAAAGAAATATACAGGACTTTTCCATATGGGTGTTAAGAATGTGGACCATGAATTATTGCTCAGGAACACTGATTTAAAAACTAATTGGTTCACATAGTTGGGTGATAATGGTTACTTTAGCTTTTTCACCATGCCACAATCATCACAACAAAAGGCCTGTCTTAAAGGGAATTTTTGCACAGGTCCCAGAGCTTTGGCAGGGCAAGAATTTACTTCAGAATAAGGGTCTAATTCAGTTGTAGGCACTATTGCCTAGCAAATTCTGTTGATTCAATGTTCTGCTTACTACAGCTTTGTAACAAATAGTCAGATCTTCTAATTTCAAATCCACTCTACAACTCAGTATACAGAAAACTGTCCCATAAGAAAAGGTGGCTTAAAATTAAAAAAAAAAACCAAACAAAGAAAGGGATTGCTATATGCAATGTAAAGAAGGGCATCCTACAAGAAAGCAAGTTAATACAATGCAAATAGAAATTTTGCTGCTGTGTTGGATCTACCACAATTAGTTTTTCATGACATTTTCTAAAAGTATATTAAATGTATCGTAAGTTTCTATTTTGGTAGTCAATACTAAATGGTATTCCTTGGACAGGGCCTATCTGGAACACCTTAGTCCTGTCCCAGCAATATTTGTGAAACTCCTGGGCCGTTCTCCACTCTTGCTCTGACATACTGCTGAATAAATAGCCATCATTTCCAAAGCACTGCAGGGTTTTAAGCTTAATTTCAAAGCTCTGCAGGATTTCATGCTACACAGCCCCCATTATAATCTGGGGGTATTGTGCAGCTTAGAAAGCACTGTATGGAAAATCTGCCCCTAAATGAGAGTTGGGACGGAATGAATCCCATATTTGAAATTAGAGAAACCCAGAGAACAGCACCTATTCTATTACTCTTTGACAAGCAGCTAGAAGAAATGAAGAAGGATATATTTGCCAGTGTACTCAAGCTACTTTGTGCTGAGCCCTTGAAACAAAGCAATTGTAAACTAACTGCTTATCCAGGCAGCAGAGCGTTTATAGCCTGTTTGCATTTTAAAGGAATGCAAAGGAGTTGAATTAGACTTCAGGATTGATTTTCACTGTTTTTCACTTTACCTAGTAATTCATACTGATGTGTGCTGATTGTGAGGTTTTCAAGCAGTTCTGCTGTTACGTTTTTCCTGCCATTTTGCAAGGGTTTACTGGCTGCAGGTACAAGTTAACACTCAGCCAGTCCATGGTTTAACATGGATTTTAAAAAGTAGATTTTAGTAAACACAGAAACAGGGAAGTGACATGATGTTCTGAGCATCAATCTAGTGTTCTCAATCTCTGACAACACAGAGATAAAAAAAGGCCTAAGATCAGCCTGGAAAGTGGGTGTGTAACAAACAATCTGTTTATTTATTTACCGAGTTCAATTTGGTCTGTTTAAAATGTTTCATTTTAACAGATTTTAAAAAAATCACACAATTTTATAAAGGTAGATTTGTTTTTTTAAAGGTAATATTAAACATAAATTAAGCCAAAAATGCCTGGCCTACTTTAGAACATAACAGAGTACCTCAAGATATGAGTACAACAAGGGAGATAGTGACACTCAGCTTGCTAAAGGAAAAAAAAGCTATGTAGTGTGATTTCCTATAATAGCATAAAGCCACACAGGAACAGGACAGTCACATGACAGAACTGATGGTTTCATGAGGTGACTTCAGAACAGGTTTTTAGACCATTGGGCTATTTTGCACCTGTGCATGAGGTAGTTTCTCAGTCCTGCTCTGTGCCATGGGGCTGCTGGAATGTCACTGATGCATGGGATTGCTGCCTGGCTTAGGATATAAACCCCCAGCTAGGGGAATTTTGAATGAAAGCATCCTTAATTGATTCCCCAATATGTAAAATATGTTATATACAACATCATTGCATACCGTAATTCTATATTAAATATATAGCAATATAATCTCTGCTCCCCACTGTCTTTTAAACTATAGCTCAATAACAGAAAGAAGAACAAAACATTTCTTATGAGAAGCACAGCAATGCTCGCACACAATGTATGTCCCACTGGCACACAGTAAGAGTCTTACTGAGCTATCACATCTCATAACCCCACTTTATTTCTCATTTTTCTATCTATGAGGCAGAGCTACTGCATTCAGTTGTTATAACTGAGCTTGAAATGTACAGCTTATCCTCACTGAGAAAGGGAATTTGATAATTTGAAGGCAACAACAGAAGAGAGGATAGCTATTACTTTAAAGAGATTATCTGTTGAGAAGATTGACAGACAAGTGAAAAAGTGGACAAGAAATGGAGAGGGACAAAGTGAGCAGGAAGATCTCTGCCACTCAGAAAATTGAAGAGAGGTAGAAAAAAGGGGTGGAAAGAGAACAGAGAAGGAACTTTCCTTCTTCTAACATGTAAATCCTTGAGGAAATTGTTTCTGTCAGAGTTCAGGTTGGAGAAATCAGCAAACCCTCCAACAGTCCAGGAATGTGATGAGCTGCTCCGTAAGAAATGATCTGGAAACAAAACATGTCCATCTGGCCAGAATCACTAAAGACCTGAATACTGTAGTTGGATGCTCCCTCTCTCTTGTGAGTCTTAGTGCCTTACCATCATCAGAAAATTTTTCTCCAGTGAAATACAAATACCAAAGAAAACCTTATGATCAGAAGGTAAAGCTGGTATCCTGTAAGCTGTCTTTCTATTTGAAAATGGAGAAGCCCTGTATAGAAGTACAAGAATTCCCAAATAGGCTTTGATCATAATGTTGGGTGACAAAGAAACAAAGAAATGGTATCAAACAATGGAAAGGAAGAGGAAAGCCAGACCAAAAGCAGAAGATCACAAATTATAAAAGCAAGGCAAGCAATTAATGAAGAAAGAAGATAAAAGAATTGAAAGGAAGAAAAGAAAAAGAAAGGATGACTGATTAAATCAGAGACTCTGCAGTGGTCATTTTTCTTTCTTAATCTTTAATTTGAAAATAGATTTTTTCCACATGCAGGACTGGAAGGGAAATCTCGAGTCACTATGAACACTCCTTGCAAGGAGGAGATAAGAAAGGAAAATACAGCCATCAAACTAGGACCATGTCACACAGCAGGGGCAGTGTAAAGTGGTTCTTGGCTCCTACCTAGAGACAGCCTGGCTGAAAAATTCTCTCTCTCTCCTCCTTTCTGACAGCCAGTGACAGACATTGTGCTTTGGAGCTCAAGAAGCACCTTATTCCTTCCCAGTAATCATAAAATCATATAATTGCTAAGGTTGGAAAAGACCTCTGAGATCAAGTCCAATTGTCAACCTTTCACCACCACCATGCTCACCAATTACTGACATTTTTCACAGTAACTAGGAACTAAAATAATTTTACTGTGACTCTTCTCTGCAAAGTCAGCAGTACCACAGCTCTGTTTTCACAAGAAGGATTTTCCCTTGGAGCAAGAGTTGGTGTTCAAGAGGAGAGGAATGGGTGGCTGTCATGTCTGCTGAGCATGTTGGTCTGCTCTTCTCCACTCAAACACTCTATGGCCTGGAAGGCACTGCATATTAGAGACAGAGTAACTGTATTGCAATAGCACGTTATCTTAGTTTCTAGGATTTTTTTCTTCCTAATTAGAAGTCATTAGCATATATAAACATTCTTTTTTCCAAAGTGCTTTGAGCTCTGTTCCAGTTTAGAGTTTGTATTTTGAGAGGTAAATAACCTTAGAAATATTAAGCAAAATGCAACATGTCCCATAAACCTCAAAGAAACATAGATGTTTACCATACAGCTTTCAGATGGAAAGCAAATACTTCTGTATTGTTTTCAGTGTGTGTGACTTCAAATTGTTCCTAAGTAGCATAATCATCATTGACCAAGCCCAAGCATTTTATTATATATAAATTATGACTTATTAAATAATGCATTAGTAGACTTTTTAAGGAAAGAAAATATCTTCAGTTATTTTAAGTCATTAACCGCGTGGCTAACCACATGATTAACCCCTGGCTCTATGTCTCACTGAGTTTTGTATTAAAAATTTAATGTATATGGGATGTAAGCAGTTTCCATCTAAAACAATATGTACTAACAGACTATTTGCAAAAAAAATAGTGCCTCAATGGGAGAAGATCAATTTTTATCTGGCACAGAGCTATTTGTGTGGAATGCTCTAAAATCAGTGAACATCCAAGAGCAGGGAGTATCTTAGGGAAAAAAAATGTGCTCAACTCATTGTGACCACATG
This sequence comes from Atrichornis clamosus, assembly GCA_013400975.1. NCBI lineage: Eukaryota > Metazoa > Chordata > Aves > Passeriformes > Menuridae > Atrichornis > Atrichornis clamosus. The sequence continues at coordinate 4,183 of WBMZ01017026.1, read as the reverse complement.
TGTGGCCTTCTAATTTGTCATTCCTAACTTGTAACTTGTAAGTCCCCAAGGAAGTTTTGTCTGTCAGATTGCAGGTTGGAACAATGAACAAATCCTACAATAGTCCATAAACATGGTGGGCTCCTTTGGAAAAAATGCTCAGCTGGCCAGAGCCGCTAAATATTTGAATACTGTAGTTGGATGCTGCTTCTCTTTCTGCTGAGTTCCTGTGCCTTATCATCATCAGAAAATTGTTCACTAGTGAAATTCAAATCTTGAAAAATCCTACATGATCAGAAGTTAAAGCTGATATCCTGTAAGCTGTCTTCTTTGTTTGAAAACGGAGAAGGCCTGAGTTTTGAAATGTTGGCTTTTACCATAATACTGTTATTTGTACACATCAGTATACAAAGCAGAAGTTGTGACCTTTCTTCTCTGCTATGTGTTTCACTGATATATCAGCTTCTGAGACCTAAATTTTTAACCACTTTAATCTGCTCAACATGTGGAGTGCTTGGTGGGTGACACTTCCAGACCAGTTGGAAGCCTCTGCTAATGTAAAAAAATAAATTAATTCTTCGGTTCCACTCATGTGTGCCTGCAATCAGTAAGAGCAAAGTTTGTCCCCTTCACAGTGCTACTGGTTCTCACACACCTTTTCCCTGTAGGCAACACTACCCTCACTGCTGGGTGGAAATGCAGCATCTCTTTTTCTCCATTTTATTTGACAATTTCACATCCAGCCTTCTTCATAACATCTACAGTTTCTGTGTACCAATCAACATTTCTATGGCTAAAATGCTCATAAATGGAGAAAAATCTGTCACTACAGCTGAAGGGGTCCTCTGTTTCTACAGCTGGCAGATCTCAATGTGCTGACATTGAGAATAGACTGCAAGGCTGATCCATTTACTCAAGCTTTTTCCTATGGGAGGGGCAAGTATGAAATAAGTTGAGGTTCTGATCAGAGGGAAAAATAAAATAAAAATGTTTATATCCATTAATAAATCAAATGGAAAATTTGTTGATGTTGGAAATACTCCCAGAGCCTTAATGATAGGTTTATTTTTATCAACAACAACAATAATTAATAATTAATGCTATATGTCTCTCAGATGCATCTTGGCAACTAAAATTAGCAAGTATAAAATGTTACATTTTAAACTATATACTTAGCAGGGGTGTCTCCTGCAAAATCTTCCAGACTATATCCATGTCCATCACCCTGGATGATATGATATAGCCAAATTACCTCTGGAAAATTTATCTGCATTCTCTCTGCTACTCCGTAAGGAATTCCCTTACTGATGCTCTATGACCTGCACAGATCAGATAACTCTGCCTGCAGCGCCAGCCACTGAAATTGGTGCCATCCTATGAACACAGAGTAGCACCCCTAAACCAACCGGTACTCACAGATTTAGAGCAGTCTGGGTAATGTTTTATTGCAGATCTATTCTCATATTTCAGAAGCTTCAGAAAACAAAAGCCTCTACTAGACCACGGTGAGAGAACCAGGCTGCTGCAGGGGAGTATTGTGCGAATGAGCCTAACAAGAAATTTGGAAATGAAGTAAGCTAGGAATTGCACTGGAAGGCGACTTGTTTGGTGCGTTCATAACCATCCATTTTTTATTCCCTAATTTTCAACACCATTTAGACAAATTCATTCCAGAAGTTTAAGCTTTTCTAGAGCACTAGCAGATTTCTGCTCATCAGTTTCTAAGGGAGACGAGTGAATCCAAGTGACCTAAACAGGTCCTTCTAGATGACACATGATGACAGGTTTAAATATAGAGAACAGAAGGACCATGAGCTGAGATCAGCAAAACCCATGGGAGTTCTTATTACTTAACACTAAGACAGTGTATCACTGACAGATACAAAGGTGCAGTTGCACTGGGTGCAGCACACACATACCTTGAATGGCTATTCTGCAAAGTGCTCCTTTGACAAAAAAAACTTGATGTGTTTCTTTGATTCTGCTTTGCTTATCATACCTATTCACTCAAGCATTGAAACTTCAATGCACTGAGATCTCCAGAAACTGCAACACATAATGAAGTCATCATGGCATAATGAGTGTCATACGAGCTATATCAATAACTTGTGTGCATGCTCCCAGCCATGGCAAATGCAAGACAATGCAATTTGGCTTAGTTCTGATTCATTTCAGGCTTTGCATTTGCTACTGGAAAAATGTGTGCACTGGTATTAATGCCACAACTCGAAGTTTTGAATGCTTCCTATTTGCAACTGGCAGAAAATGTCCTACAATTAAAAAGATATGTTTGATGGTTTAATGACTAATGTTAAACTAGGGTAGATATGTTCTTTAGGTGTTCATGAAATGTGATTGAGTCTTCTCACTAAGGTTTAAAAATCTCTCTAGAATATACTTTTACTCGTGTTAGGTATTATGGTTGAATCTTCTTTCCAAAAGGAAGAATCCATTAGAAATTCATAGAAGCAGACACTTGATCAGGTTTAAGTCTTACATATTTGTTTCTGCAGAGATTCTATTGGCTGCAGTTTCTGAATAGCTACAAGAGACAAACTGAATCTAGCAACAGTTTTCATCCATCATTAATGCTTCCTTGATATCAAGGTCTAACTACGATTCCTAGCAAAACCATTTTTCTTCCATTGTTGTACAACTGCAATGCCTGTCAGATCATTCAGCTCAGTGAAATGTTATTATTATTCTGTATTTACTTTAAAAGATAAGCAGTGCCAAAATTAAGGTTTTATAGCAATAATTAAATTGCTAACACTCAAGCCTGAATTCTGATTGACTTGACATAAGAGGATATACAGTAAAAGACAGAGACTTAAAAGCCCTCTTAAATATAAGAAGTGTAAAATCTCAATGCAAATAAAATCAGCTTTACAATTAATCCAATCTTTTTAAAACCCAAGTTTCAATAGCTCTAGATTCTAACACATCAAGTTTTGTTGTCCTGTATGGCTCAGCTAAGCTTGTTAAGGAAGCCATTCTCAGCCAAATCCTTCACCTAACTTTAAGTGGTATTTAAAGGATAATATATCCACTTAGAGTTCCACCTTAAAGAATGTTTAGCAAATATGTGATAGGTTGAAGATACAACTTTCATGAAATGAAGAGCATAGAGTACAAACTATATGTCACGCTACTAATTAAAGACAGATATGTAATCACTTACTAATGGAACAACATTTTGTGCCAACCTTATTCATACTTCCTTCCAACTGCTGGACTCCTTGTGCCAGATACATTTCAGTTTTCTTCAGGAGAGAGAGATACTAACATGTTTTCCATCCTGTTTTTAAACCCAGAAGTCTAGAGCAGACTGAACTTTTTGACATTACAGGAATTCTATCAGTTTTAACAGCTTGAGGCCTTTTTATTACAAACATGTACACTTCCCTGCAGGGTTCTGGAAATCTCACAATTACATCCATTAAAGATGTCCATGATTATAGCCAAATGTATGCTTTGTAAATTTACCTTTACGGTTTTCTTTCAACAACTATTCTGAGCATAATTTTCTATTAGATTCCACAAAATACCTACTTATTCTTCCACAATGTCAGTCTGATACGAATTTTGACAAAACCATTAAAAGAGAAAAATGCTAGAGCACAGTTACTGTCAAATTTGTCAGTACCAGACTTAATATCTGTGGTGTGACTCACTGAGACTCAACAAAATAAGCATGCATGTCCGTGAAAACAGGTATAAAAAGGTCATGTTTCAGCAGCAGTCTAAAATTAGAGGCACTACATGCCTTTTACATTAGCACCAAGAGGATCTCTAGGTACATAGTTTTGGACCCCTATTCACACCTACGAGTCCTTTTATTTGGCAAGCTAAGCAACCCTGCCATGATCCAGAGAATCTAACAACAGTTCTTTTTCTTACGATGTCATAAGTATGCTCAGATCACACTTGCTGAATGCTGACTTCATTGTCTTTAGCACACAGCAACCACCATTTCTTTCTCAGAAAGAAAAAGCAGGAAAGGTCCGAATTTTTGTGATCATCCTTGTCTTTCCACATGATTGTTAGTCTCAGTTTAGAACAGAGATTTGCATACTGCCTGTCCCACTTCCCATGGGTCAATTTTACTTAACATCACCTTGTAGAAAAGATAGTGAAAATGAGAATGAAACTCTGCTTTTCCTATTGCAGCCTGGCTACTTGGAGGGGAGGGGAGGGAAGAGGA
>WBMZ01017025.1:0-14542 GCA_013400975.1 Atrichornis clamosus | reverse complement strand
GGGTGGCCGGCGGTGTCCGGGGGCTCGGGCGCGGCCCGGCGGCGGCCCGCAGTGGCGCCTTCTGTCGGGGCCGGGCAGCGCCGGGGTTTCAGCAGCGATACAGGAGCCTTTAGCGCAAGGGACCCACCACCCCCTGGTGGGATTTCGGCTGGATTGCGAACCCTTCCAGCGGGAGTTCTGCTTGCCTGAGGACCCGGCCCGTTAAGCTAGAGGACAAATGCCTGCAGAGACACCTTGCCACAGGCTCAGCAGGGGCCTGTGCAGCACTCACTGGAGTGCTGGGTGTGGAGCCCTCACTCAGGTCAGAGAACAGTTGTAGCTTGAGGAGAGTTTACTTCCCAAGCCTGATCATCTTCAAAGTACTTTGCAGTAATAGAAAGGAAACATTTCTCCTTTGCAGTTTTACTTATTCTACTTGTGCTGCAAGAGTGACCTTATGAAAAAAGAGTACTTTCTTACTCCTAGATAGCAGTCATTTTATAACAAGTATTGGAAGACACCAGTGACAGGCTGCAGTCATCTCTGATGGATTTCAGAGCACAACAGAAAGTCTGTTACTGGTTCCTTTTGTCCTTCCAGATAAGTTATTCATAACCAGGGCTCCCACAGGTCCTGAGCCCACTTAGGGCAGGCTGCTCCCTGTGGCAGTGGCCAGCCCCAGCTGTGGTGTTACCATGAGGCCATGACTGCATTGTTCAATAATTTTGCTTTTGTTTTCCTTTGCAGAACTGTTAAAACCAGCAGGCGAGCAGACCAAGACTGGGAATGCTAAACGTGACACACTCAAAACCATATGAGCACAGTGTTTGTTTGCCCTCACACTCTGGGAACAGCCTCCTAACACAGGTGATGGATGATGAAGGATGGGGTGCAGGGCCTGGAGCTCGCTGGGTAGTCTGGGAAGGACCAAGGGTCTCTGGCTGGATGAGCTCTCTGCCTCTTGGGTGTTGCAGGGGGTGGCCTCCCTTCTTCCTCACTTCCTGCAAGGGAAGGGGGAATGCTGGGTAAGTGCATGCTGGGTAAGAGAGGGGCAGGAACATGTTAGTGGGCATCTTCCAAAGACAGATTTCTTTGATTTGCTTTGAAGATCTATGCTCTCTTTTCTGTTAAGGCACATGGAAATTGACTTCATTGTGGCCTACAGTCATGTGGATGTTGGTTTTTATGTTATGACTAAGGATTCAATACTGTGTAGCACCCTGTAATGTGGTCCAATAGGGCATCTTCAGTTTGCCACTGTAGACAAGTTTCTTTGATTGCTTTGTGCCTAGTGCAATTGGAAACATATTCCAAACACAATGATGGGAATAAAGGAAGGCCTGTATTTCCCTTCAGTGCTCTCCATGTGATCTATCTGGGTTGTATACCCATGCAGTTTTCTGTGGTTCTTTTGCATACAGCTACCCCATGAGCGAAGTAAAAGTCTCTCTGCTTTCTTGACCTAAAAGGAGCTATTCTTTCAAAGCACAGAGTTTTCCAGGTTTGTAATAAAAGTATTGTTTTCCTCAGGGTAGAGCTTCTGCAAGTGCAGTTCATAAACTACAGTGTCAAGGGATGTTTTCCCATGTTGCAACTCAAGCAACTCAAGGTTTGCTCAGCTTCCACAGAGATCACGAAAGTCTTGCTGTTGACAATATCCTGCTTTACCACCAGTTGTTATTGCAGCAGAAGAGAGGTTTCTCATGGTCCTGTGTCACATCTGCAAGCCCTTCTGGCCGCTGACCCATGTCCTTTGTGAAGCTGTGCCAGGCACTGATTTATCAGAAATGCAGTAAAATGCTGCATCCTACCTTCAGATTCTAAAATACAGAAAATGAATTCATAGGCTTTGGTCTGGAGGTGTCATTACACAAACCTACCTGTCCAGGTGGGAGAGTTCAGTCCTCTCCATTGGTTGCATTCAGGGTTTTCAAAGACCTACATCAGCATTTTTCAAACTTTTACACACTTGAATTGAAGCAGTCAGAAAACATCCACAAAACTCAAGTGAATGGACAGGGGAAAAATCTTGAAAGAGCAAAGTGGAGAACTGTGTCTGTCTGATCCATTCTGGCTTTCCCATGTTCTACTGATACCATATTCTAAAAATTTTTGTACCACATTGAGAAATGACACAGCTGTGGTGTCCCAACCAGGTGAGATCTGTCAGGTTGGCATCCCAGAGGTCCGTGGAGCACTCCACTGCAATGCACACTGCACTTCAAAGGCAGATTTCGTATTAGCTTTGAGACAAACTGCAAACTGTAATCCATGGATTTGCTACAGAGAACACAAACTTGTCCATGGATATAGTGACTTTTCTCTTTTTCAAATGATCCAGCTCTGGGAAAGGAAAATATAAGGGTCTCACACTAATGTGAGCTCAACGATTTGGGAATTTTGCTGTACTTAGTGGCTCTGCTAATTGAGTTGTGTGGAAAGACCGTCTCCCTTCTGCTTCTGCTCTTCCTGTTGTTTCCAGGCCCAAAAGGAGGAGGTGAGGACACAGCCTACCTCCTGTCTGCAGGCAAGTGCTAGGGAACAAGAGCACCCTCCTTTGCTTGTGTCTCCCACAGCCTGGACACCAGCAGTGTGGTGCTCACCTTGCCCTTCCTCCTTGGCAAACCAAGGAAACCAGCCAATATTTCTGAGACACTTTCTGCTCGCCTAGATTTAGGAAATCCACACAGGAATAAGTAACATAAAAAGAGTGCAATGGGTCTTAAATTAAGGGATCTTCAGCTTCCTGCAGCCACAGTTTCTCAAGCTGGGACTTCATCCCAGTTCATTACATGCTTAAAACAGAGACCAGCTCTTCCTTCCTGTTCATGCAGCTCTGGGAAAAATGGTTGTACTTTGTTCAGAGAAGGAAAAACAGCAGCCACCAACACGGTCAGCTCATTTCTACCATCATCACTGATCTTGATCTGTCAACTGCTTTTGGTGCTTATTTGTTGGCAAAGAAACTCAAACCAAAAGGCCTCTGGGAGATGCAGAGACAATAGAAGGAAACATTTGCCTGATGTCTGATGTCACCACAAAGAGCTGGCTAGTGCACATAAAAATATTGAACTTATGGTGGAAAATTTAATGGAAAAATTGCAGGGATAGAACCTGTGCTTCTAGGGGCTTATCTTATGTTCCCTGACATATGCTCCAATTGTCTGAAATCAGCACACTCCTCCCCCTGGGGGTGGATTCTAGTCACAGCATCTCCCCTAGTCATTCCCTGTTTTCTGTTCACAATCCCATCGTGTCACCCAGACTTCCAAAAGGAGACAGCTCTTCCCATCTGAGCAGTCCTGATGTGGAGTACAATTTAAACACAAGAGACTGTCCAATCCTTCCTGGAGTTCTTCTTTAGGTGCATTTTGGCTCTTCCCTCTTGCACCAGAAACACCCAAGTTCAGACACAAGCTGCCACTGCCCTCTGCAGCTGCTGCTTGTTTTCAAGATATCCTGATTATGTGTGAAATGAAACCTAGTTATAAAAGAAGAGAAACATGTGGATTCCCTGGGGTTGGCATGAGGCTGTGGTACTGTCTTATACCCCAGGAGATTAATTTCTGTTTCTGCAAACAACCTCCGAGTAGAAAACATGGCCTGCTGGAGCCAGCTACTCCCACCACTGCTAATGTGTAGGAACTCAATATATGTGAAGGTTGTGTCTCTGGGAGGTATTGTGATGGACCACTGTCGCTATAAAAAGTGGCATGGTCAGTGGGCACAAATTGGAAAAATTAGGCTGTTTTCAGTGGATTTACTGTGGATTTAGTAACATTTAATTGTGATTTTATATATATTCAGATTTACTGATTAGTCATGCAAGCAAAGGGATTTGCAATGGAAGCAACTGCAGATCAAGAGGACAATGTATGTGAGTACCAGCAGAGCTCATGCCACAGCAGCATCAAGCACAGGATTACGTCTGGGTACCCATCCCTCACCCTCTGTGGCACTAAGCTGAATTTGTTTTGCAGTGGAATTCATACAGGAAAGATAGGTATGGCTGCTTTTGTAGTGGGAAGACAAAAGAACTTGTTGATAGCACAAGGAAAAAGGCACAAACATACTAGAGAGGGTGTGCAAGAAGTGTTTAAAGACAGGTTCAATAACAGGTATTCAGACGTGAAGAAGAAATTCTGCAGTAACCACAGGTAAGACGAGCTGTTTTATATAGGGAATGTTTTTAAGAAAAAAAGGCAGTTGAGGGTAACAGCATAGAGACAGACTTTTTTCCCCAGAGGTTTGAAACTAAAGGAGAGAAATTTCATATAGGGAAACCCAGGAATATAGAGCTGCCAGTCTCCTCCAGGCCAGTGTTGCCACAAAATGGCATTTGGAAACTAGATAGATACGAGAGGCTTTCTCAAATACTGGGAAGCAGGAAAGAGATGGCCACAAAGGTATCTTCAAATGTATCCAGAATGCTGTTCAAAGGGACAGGAAGGATACAGAGCTGGAAATTTGGAGTTAAAATATATAGATAACAGGACAACACAATGTGCAAAAAGCACCTAAAAAAACAGTGCAAGCAAGTTTTAAAAAGGCTTGGTAATGTACTGATCTCAGGGCCCAGAGGTGTCACTACAAAATAATGAAGCGTCACCTCACTTTTCCTTACTCATGCAAACACACATGCAAATTACTCCAGGCTGCATTAACAAGCACGTGTGGACCTGACACTACAGAAATATATAACACATGCCAAGCTAGCAGCCAAATGTGGGTTCGAGAGTCACAGGGGGTAGGGAAGACTCCGGGTCACGTTCAGCTATGAGACCTTCTTGTTGTTAACAGATGAGCAAAATTGGGAAGCGCAAGAAAACTGTTAAAGTTTTGCTGAATTCTCAGATCTGAGTCTGCTAAATTAATGTTTTAAGTAAAATAACACGATTTTATAATGTTTCCAACTAGTCATTTGACAGCTTTCCACAGATGGTCTGAAGTATGTATGAAAATACAATACAAGTGGAAAATTCCTTGCGTTTACAGAATCCTTATGTGCTCTCTCATATGCATACCTACTGCATGTCCTGCAGGAACAGTTTAAATATTACGATTTTGTGACCACTGGTGGTTTCGTGGTGGTGAAATGAGGCTGGAGAAGTGCAAGCAGAAGAAACAGAACAGAGTGACGTTCCTGGTAGGAAAACAGTGTGCAAACACAAGGGCCTTGCAAGGAAAAGCAAAGAAATTGGTGAAGGTGGTGTTAGCAGCATTTAGTTTATCCATGAAAGGATAGGGGTTGGCAGAGATGCAAGGTGGAGAGACACCCATCAGGAGGGGACCAGCAGAGCTGTAGATGTTAGCTGAAGCCCTCTAGGCAGATGAGGTGGTCTCCAGAAGGTCCCTCAGGAGACATTTGTGTCCTTCACATGGGAGAAAGGAGTGGACAGGGTTGCTGGAGACTCCCACATGGAGAGAGCTGGGCACAGATGGTAGCAGGAAGGATGAAGAGTGTGCCTGGGGTGGGAATAGAGGGAGGGCACCGGGGTCCTGATCCAGTGGTCTGTGTGGAAAGAAAGAAGGCAGCGGAGAGGAATAGCAATTCCATAAGACAGGAAGGAATACAACTTCGAAGGGACTTTGCAGTTAATGCCATCAGAAGCAGCAAGACAGCCGGGGGGGATGGGGATGGAGGAATGAGAGGCTGTGAAACTTAACAGTGCAAGCACTGGAATAAAGGTATAGATCAGGGTTGTTAGGCTGAGGGTACAGTTAGCTGTGGTGCCAGCTGGAATATCCCGTTCAGAGGACAAGGAAGAAAAAAGATGTGTAAGGGTGGCATTTAGGGACAAGGGGAAATTATAAGGTGCTTACATTGGAGGGCTTGATAAAAGACTGTGGAGAAAAAAGTGAGGAAAGTGAGGATTTGGAGCTGTGAAGGTTAAGACATACAAGCTATTAGAAGGTGGGAGGAGATACACTTTCTGGGGTATTTGGATAGACAAGGGCAATGAATGTGAAATGCTGTTGACTGGATAAGAGCCAGGGAGAGTACAGGAGAGGAACAAGCCTGGCTCAGACCCGGGAGAAGCTGGCAGTGCCCTGCCCAGGGGTAGAAGATAAAGAACTGTGTGAAGCAGTAGCCGGAGGTGGTGGGCAGAGGGTCTAAAGCAAATGGAATTGCAGGAGGACTAGGAGAGAGGATGGAGCAAGAGGTGCTAGAAGAGAGCACAGAAGATGTGAGCAGTAGAGAGATAAAGAGGAAGGAAAGGGTACAGCAGTGCAGCAAAGCTTTGTGTGACTGAGGAGTGCAAGAGAAAAAGGGGTGGGAGTCAGACGTCTGAGTTAGTGTGAAGGTGGAAAGGATGGAGAGATGGAATTATTCCAAGGTGGGAGGGAGAGACAAATTAATAGGTAAATTATAACTAATGCAATCATTAACTGCTACAGCAGTAATCTGATTGTCACTCAAAAAAAGAGGATGAAGCAGGAAGTTCATGAGTGAGGGGGAAGCATGATCAGGCTAGCAGAGGAGCAGAGGTGGGCTGAGCCCTGTGGGGTGCAGAGGCAGTGTGGCAGGGAGCAGCAGGAGCAGATGCTGGGGCTGCAGTTCCTATGGCAACATACAAAGGCAAATGCAACAAGTGTGCCAAGGTAGCAGCATCAGCAGGGGACAACTCAGTGCATTTCCATGTCGTGCTCCTCAGGGTGGGAGCTGTGCACCATTCCTGAGTACCAGGGCAGCAGGGCTCTGCCCCTGCAGAAACCAGCACAAGTTACTGGCACGTTTTGAGGCCAGGTTCCCTCACTGCTGCAAAATGATGTCTTGTGCCCTCTTTCCCCAATCCTAGGCATCCCAAAGCCCAGCAGAGCGAGAGCTGCTGAGCATCCTGGCAGCAGTGAAGTGCGTGTGTGCCACATGGCAAGGGAGCAGTTCTGCAGCACGTGGTCTCTGCGGGAAGTGATGGGGGAGCAAGCATCCCCCTCCTGTCCCTCATGCCCGTGTGCCACAGGGGCTTAAATCTCCCATGTCCTGGCTCAGCATGGCCCTTTGCAGCTGGCACATACCTCCAGGCACCTGCAGTGTGTAGGGGCCCTCCAATGGGGCTGCCATAGCGTGAGGCCAGTCTGCCTACAGCAGGCAGAAAAAGCACACGCTTTACACAGGCTGAGGCCTTATTCTTCACTCATTAATTTTTGGCAGAGTTTTCCCTTCCTCTCCTATAGTATGTAATGTAATTAATCATCAGTTTGGCTCTGCAGGTACTCCACAGCACTGTGGTCATCATGTCCTACGCTAAAGAGCTGGAGACAGAGCACAAAGGCCAACTTCCCGAACGCACTGACTCCGAAAGAAGGAACATCCCTGTGGCGTGCCCAGCAAGGATCCTGCTCCTTTACTCTTAACGAGGAGACAGCTGGCAGGAGGAGGCTGACCCTGCCAGGCCGTGCTGTCCGGGCTGCTCCCAGGCCCCGGAATTGCCTGCCCCAGGAGGAGATCCATCCGTCCCCCGCAGGAGATCCATTCGCCCTCCGCTGCTACGCTCGGGCTTTGCGCGGGCTGGCAGCTGCATCCAACAGCAGAGGGAGCTCCGGGAGAGAAAGAGGAGCAGGCGAAGCCCGGCAGGAGCGGCGCCAGGAGGGAGGGAGGCGGGCAGGGGCTGGGCAGAGGTAACTGCAGGCGGCTCTGCTGCACCAGGTAGGGAGCTTTTACCAGCATAGAGGGATGAGGGGGAAAGGGGCCTGAGAGCGGGAGTAGTTCAAAAGCAGCCACCATGGCAACGAAATACCAGGAGAACTTTAGGTATAAAAAGACAAGAGAGAGACAGGCAAAAGACGTGTCTGGGTGCTCTTTGTCTTGTAAGATTTAAGACTTAGGCTAACTTCAGGGTATCTTGTGCTAAATAGCTGTAAGGAGGAGGAGAGTATCTTAGTTACTTGGGGAATGTTTTCTATGTATTTAAATGCTGAAAGGTCTGGTTGCATTTTTTTCCAAGGAGAATGCTCCGTGTTGAACACTGTTCTCATGTCAAATTAATTTCAGAAAATTTCAGTGACATTTGAGAAACTCTAGTGCCATGAATTCACACCAGGATCAAAGGAAAACAGTGAATATGCCTTTGTGGTGGTGTAAGTGCACCCACTGGAAGCTGATGGCCATTTCTGCCACACTTGGGATGACAGCAATACCAGCCAGCCACATCACAGCCCCTACAAAGCCAGAGCAGGGCTATGACTCTCTAGCCATGGAGACCTGAGCAAGAAAATAAATATGTTGGTCTTTCCATCCCTTGTTCCCCGTGGTCCTGGGTGCAGCACAAGAGCAGGCATGATTCATTCTACAGTCTCTGGGCAACCCAAGGGAAAACTGCCTGCTAATTTCAGTTTCTGATGTCAGAACGTATAATTAACCTGACAAAGCAAAATGTTATTTTGGGTTAAGGCGTGATCAGACCTTCCTTCTTCCTCTACCTATTTCCAAATGGTGATAAAATAAGTTGGAGGTGTTTGAGGCTAGGAGAGGTATATGTTTTGTGGTGGCTATACAGTTTTGGCAGTGAATTTGCTGCTCTGTATGCTCTGTAATACATAAAAATATTACGAGTGCTTTCTCCAGTTAGTTTACATTCAAGTTAAACACAGAGAAAACAGAATGATTTGGACATTACAGTAACCTTCTTCCCTGTCATTGCACATGTGTGCAACACTCCTCCCTTGTGTAAGTCTGGAACAGGAGGTGAAGCAGATTTTAAAATTAGCATCCTGACTGCCATGGTGGCTGTGCATAGGAATCACAGGAATAGTTGGAATCTTTAAGGTGTGTAAGGTTAGAGTGGATAGTGTGATGCTAGATTGACAGTGGATATTTAATTGTAGAAGCTTTAGTGACTGGAATACTTTGGTTTATTGTCATTGTATTTGAAAAAGTATTGGGAAGAGGATTTCAGAGGTGAATTTATATCATGTTGTTGCTATGTTTTCCCTTGGGTAGAATCTCTAGAATGGAGCAATTGATTTTGTTTGATCTATAATATGTACACATAACTAGCAGAATGTGCTACATTTAAAGTAAAAAGATTAATACAGCCCATTTCAAGCAAAATCAACTTCTTTTAGTGCTGTCTTGGCAAGTCTGGGTTCTGTAGGCTCCCAGGCACAAAAAAAAGTAGCCCTTTTACAGTTCTTGGTGTGGGAAAAGAGCTCCAAGTACCTCTGTATTCCTGATTAAGGAGCTCCATTTTTTAATAAGGGTTTTATACTCTCCTTCTGCAGAATGACTGGTGGTGTCTTTGCTCCATAGTAAACTGGGAAGGCAGAGAGAAGATGGGACCATGTGAGAAATAAATTATATATAATTCCCTTATCTCCTTTTTTTCCTGTTGTTTTGCCTGTTTCTCCTCAAATTTTGATGGTTTTTGTTTGTTGGTTTTGAGGGTTTTTTTTGTTGTTGTGTTTGGAGGTTTTTTCTGATCTAGCTGGGTAAGTACTTATCTTCAGCCATTTGAGTGACTGGAGATCAATTATTTGCAGGCTCAGAGCATTTTGGTCCCACATATGTTCTTTCTTTTTCCTCCTTCTGCTCAGAAAGCTTTGCCCAGCTGTGCACCTCATTACACCCTTGTGGCTAGGCTATTTTAAGAAAACTTCTAAAGGAGCAAGAAAATCAGCAAGCTCTAACTATTGTACCTCTGTGATTGGGGAAGTAAATGTTAAGTGCTAACACAGGTATAGCTCAGCACCCTGAAGATAACTGGCTTGCCATTTCTTTAAAGACCATCATTGTCCTAGATCCAGGCAGGGCACTTAGGTTTTGTGTCACTCCGTTTGCACATGGAGCCATAGTCACTTCACAGAGTAAGCCAATCGAGATCTGAAGGGGAAAGAAGGGCTTTCAGGCATGATTTGAAGAAAGAAATAACAGATTGAAATGTCCCAGGGAAAGCAGGGAAATTGTTCCAGTGAGCAGGGCTGGACAAACCCTGACAGCTGAAAGCTTCTTTTGGTCTTATCCTGCTAATTCTGATTATGACACGTTTTAAATTTTTATTTCCCATTCAGTCTCCATGCTTAGCATTTAGTGTTTGTGGAAACCATGGCGAGCAGAAGAGGCAGAGATCATAGAAGCAGTAAAGTGCAAAATTAAGAAAATAGGAAGAGCTAAGTAGATTAAATGGACTAACCTTCCTACCAGCCAGCTGGTTCTAAAGATCTGAAAGTACTCAACATCTCAGCAGTGGTTCCTGCCTGGCATGCTGCTGAGCTGGGATCTGAGTATACACATCCATGCTACCAGGCACTATATTTGACTGACACAGGCTCTATCTTGGGCTGGCCAAGCAATGCACAACCTTATTCCTGCTTCTGCCAAATTAAAGTCCTGCTCAGGCAAGCTACCAGGGTGAAGGGCAGGTTTGCCTGCAGCACAGTTTCTGGCCTTCCTGCCATGCCTCCCTTCCATCTCATATGATGTTGTGTGTTTTGTGAATTTATAGTCCTTTAATGATAAGTACAGAACGAAACAGATTTGCCATCTGTTTGTATATCCACTGGATGAAATGTGAGAACTCATGAAAAGTAGGTCTTCTGTGTAATCAGAAGCAGCCAGCATGTGTTGTTCCTGCCCTCACTTGAAAAACTTCGCTGAGCTGCAGTGTTACAACACACGCTGCTTACCATGCACACTATCATGCTGCTGCTCTTGTCTCAAAGTACAAAGGTACTTGTTAAGAATGAGCAAATCTCTGTTCGCTTTTTAGATGAAAGTACTGCACATTGAGTGACTGATACTGTATTATCAAAAATGAAATAAAAGAACTGGTGAGTACATTGGGAGTTCTGGATTTAATTAGGAGGGAGAAACTGCTGTTTATCTAAAACAGTCGTTCTGATGTTGTAAGATATAGAGACTCCTCCTTTTTTCAGCACAAAGACAAGGTAAGGAGTGACTTTGCTCCAGCCAGGAAGTTCAGCAGTTGGAAGTTCAGAGTCCCAGCTCTGGGGCAGAACAGGCTGGCTCGCAAGGCCTCCAGGGGTCACTGTGCTTTTAATACGGAAGCTGCTGTGCCAGGCTTTTGAAGACAAGCATAATAGCAAAGTGTCTTCAGAAAAAGTGGTAACATGGGTCTGGATAGTTGTTTAAGATGGAGTTATATAGTAGTAAAGAAAGTTGGTTAGCAGGAATTTAAAAAAAAATTTGATGGAATTACAAATGAACCTAGCATGGTAGGGACAAAGTTTTGCAATGCTTTTTACAGTGGAAAAACATGCCTTTTTGCTTTTCTTCAATATCTTTGGGATTGTCAGTAAAAACGTATCTAAAGGAGGATTGTCTGACATAATTTAGCTAGACTTTCTGAAAGCTTTGGCAATTTGTTGTGGTGATAGGGCAGACTGAGCTGCAGCAGTCTTGCAGTGCAGGATCACAGCCCTCGGGTGACAGGCTTCCCTCCCGTGTCTGGAAGGGGAGAGCCCCTGAGCCCCACACTCTAGGATTGGTTCTCTATGCAACAGGCTCTCCACAGCCAGCTGTGGGCACATGCAAAGCCAACATCTGCCTGCAGGACAATAAACCAGCTGCCAACACATTGCCCAACCTTGCCTGGAAAGTCAGCCTCACCGCCACTACGGCGGGCGCGAGGCACACGGGTGGCACTAATGGGTGGGTGGGCGGGCAGGTGGCAAGTGGCAGATCGAGGCTGACAAGTCTGACTGCATCCCCAAACCCATCTTCCTGCCCATGTGTCCTGGATGAACACCACAGGCTGAACTGTTCAGTACTTGGAAACCGTTTTCTTGAAAACAGGTGGCCAGTGGCCAAGTGAAATGACTCATATGCATCCTCCTCCTTATTTAAACGGGAGTCTTCCCCTTCAAGCTTTGCCCATTCCATGAAGCCAAATTGCCCTGTTTCTGGAGAGGGGAAAGCCATTTCCCTGCCTGACTCTTTCATCTGCACTTCTTCCCAAGTAACCACCTCACCTACTTCTTAATGATAGAATCATAGAACAGTTTGGGTTAGAAGGTACCTTTATAAGTCAACTTGTCCAATCCACAATATCAAGATTCCCCTTCATCTTAAATTTGCTTGGGAGAAAAATTTGTGAGCCCACTCAAAGCCAGGACTGAAATATTTCCCAGTGTGAAATTTCCTTGCTGTTTTCTGAGGAATCGCTGGCACACTCCATTTTTGGCACCATCTCTTCCTTATGTTCACCTTCCACTGGTGTCCCTTTTGCACCCGGCTCCCTTGGACTGACTTTGGACATCTGCTGGGCAATGTCAAGCAGGCATATAGACGATGCACAGTACAGCTGTTTGAGTGAAAGAACTGGAAATCATCTCAGAATAAATTGTCATCTTTCAACCTGGCCAAAACCATAACTCTATTGGAGGGCTGATATTTTCTAAAAATTTTTAATTGTATGAGAATGGGGATAACAATAAGGTTGAAAAATATGACATATTTGGCTAGTCAAGGTTATGGAATTTGAAAAATGGAAACTAAAATGCAGTTATAAAACCAAACAGGATTAGTTAATCCTGTGAGGCTGCATTGCTATTGCTTGTTAATGTAATCACTAATTCAGTTCACTCTGAGCCACTGATCAAAATAACAATATTAGTTTATTTTAATTGTAAAGGGCCAATATCAAAACTGTGCAGGTGGAAAAAAAGCCATTTTCCTCCCTCTGCCTCTGTTTTCTTGGCATCTCTTTTATCACATGGAGTTGTCTTGGAGCTGGCTAACTTGTGCTTCTGCTGAAACAACCCTATAGACTATAGCAGGATAAAAAAAACAGCTGGGGAGGTATATTTGCCCCAAACTGAGCTCTTTCAGGTTTTTAATTCTCCTCCTCTCTCTTCTGTTCCACCTTAGCATGTCTTAGGTGGTCAGAGTCAGAAACAGCAATCAAGAAAGAGCTGCCCAAAAGCACTCAGACTTGAGCCCAGGGAAGACCAAACCTGAAACAGTGGGAGAGGTCTCTGCTAAGAAGCTTGAAAGGGAGAATGTAGAGAGGTTTAAATTAAAACCCATTTGTGTTACCTTTAAATACATATCAAAACAAGTGAAAACCAGAACAAAAAACAAACAAGCAACCCAGCATATGTTCTGTGGGAGGTAAGTCCTTCACACTTGTGTTTGCCCTGTCAGAAGGGGAATCTTAATTGGATCTGGATCTGTCCAGTTCCAGGCATCTTCTCTCTCAGGTCCCCAGAGCTATTTGTTTGTTTTGCTGGTGTGCCTCAGCTTGGCCAAGTGTCTTGATTGCTAAGCGAACGTGGATTCAGCCAGCTCTGACCAGCTCTGGCATCTGAAAAAATCCTTTTTTCTTCCGCTTGAATTTCTCTGCCAGCTGCCTTCAAGTCAGGATTTCCCAGCCAGCAGCTCTTGTTATTATCTGTTTTCACTTGCCTTGATGTTTACCAGATTGGACTCCTTTTATCTCTATTAACCCCCCCTCACTGTGGAGCCCCAGTATTACACACCCTTGTGGCTTGGCCACTGTGTCAGAGCAGAAATAAGTAAATAGATAATAAAATCACCTTATTGAGAAAAGAGTGAGGTCTAAAATGCTGGCCAAAAATAACACAAGTGATGATGATCTCAGGGAAGAAAATAACTAAAAGGCCAAATGAAGGTATTAAAAATCAAAGCTTAAAATAATTGACAGCTCATTAGACTAAATCTGAACTCTGCTAAAATCCTCCACCAGATGAAAACTCTGGTATGAAAATAGTGCTGAGAGCAGGACAAGCTGGCCTGATTTTCTCTGGTCTCAGAAGTGAATTGTTGCTAAGAAGTGCTTTCATTTGTAACCTTAGATATATCTTACAGTCATTTAGACCAGAAGGGCTGATTAAAAATGCATCTAAAAATATAAAGGGGAAATTCTCAATCTTTAAAGGGTCATAAAGCTATTCTGAACAAGCACCAAAAGATCACTTCCCAACTCCTCCATTTCCCAAAAACACGGGGAGGAAATAAAATATAGAAAAGATGAGCTCCTATCTTTATTTTTGTTTTTATTTCATTCTTGATCAAGACCAATATACTTTCAATAGTAATGTCTTACACCAAGTTCTAGTTAAAAAATCCGACAGGTCTGGTCACTTGTCGGGTCAGTGTCCAAAAATTACTTAAGGATATCGGTGCCTTTCCAGTTAAAGGAGGAAAGAAGTTTCTAATGGTTTTCGAAGTGAGGATCAGGGTCAGTTCGGCTTCTTCCTCAAGTGTGCTGCATTCAGTCTCTGGATCCATCCCTGCGATCCGACCGGTGCCGCACCCCGCCCAAGCTAAAGCTGCCTTCAACTTTTTGGTTCACTCCAGGGCTCAAGACTGACACAACAAAAATAACTTCCGCCCCCCGATAATATTTCAATAATTAAACCACGCAATTTGAGCTTGTCGCTGTTTTATTTACCTCACGCACTACGTTCCATTTACCTGCGCACCGAGAAAAAACCCCAGGCTTTGGCACCAGGCGTTTCGCTCCCGCTGCGCCCGCGGACACGTCCCGATGCCGGCCCGCGGGCACCTGAGCGCGGCGGCTGCGCGGGGGGCGAGCGGGCGGGGCCGGCCCAGCCCGGCCCTCACATGCGCGGCGCCGCGGGA
>WBMZ01017024.1:0-42902 GCA_013400975.1 Atrichornis clamosus | reverse complement strand
GAGAGGCACCTCCTGGGCCTGTAAACCCATACTAGAGGTCACCAACCCACACTCTCCGTGTGCCTGAGCAAACCCTTGTGCCAGTAGGAGCATCCACAATGGCTGGAGCTTAACTACTATCATTTGATGATTCATTTGCAGTGCTTATTTTCTAAAAATTGCATAGCCTGTTCTCAAAAGCAAGGCAAAGAAAAAAGCAGCTGTTATGAAAAGAGAGGAAGAAAAATTCACATATACAAAACACAGAGCTTTAAAGAACCAAACCCACATTGTTAGGGTAGCGGGGAAAAAGCCCATGATTTGCCATGTCTTATCTTTGAAAAAGATCAGAAATACACGTAGATTTTTGAGATACTATTCATATTTTAGATAATTAACAGCAATACCGATGAGTCTAACAACATACAGATTTAAATTTAGTTTTAACTTGGATTTCTTACTTTCATGGGTTTTCATAGAGAATAAACCAGGAAGTTTTTCCCTCTTGTAAACAGACATGCTTTAATATTCAGTACTAGTGAATTTTAGACATGTGATATTGATACTGAAATAAACACACTGCTTTTTAAGTGTTCTAAGAAGCATCAGAACAGACCAGTCCAAGTCTTATTCTGTTGTATCACTGAATACAAAGATAAACTTCATTGTGACTCTCTGTATTCTAGCACAGCTTATATAGAATTTGATTTTAAAAGCAGAAAATTGGCATGACTGAAAAAAAAGGTTAATCTTTAGTGCTGTGTAATGTTTTGCAAAAAGCTTTTGCTTTTTGTTGAAACAACTGATCAACAAAAAAACTATAGTGAAAACCAAAATTTCCCATTCTGAAATTCCATAACGTTTCATTTAAAAATTCACAATTGAAAGATTTTAACATGTCCAAATTCATTGTTTTCTTTCACCTCACTCTGGACTTAATTTTTTTTTCTTCCTGAGCTACTGCAGCACTTTATCCTTTGTCCCATCTCCTACTGTCAGGTTCCCAGCTTGAAGCTACTTCTTTCTTGGCGTGTCATCACTATGCAGCTTCTGTGCCCAGTGGGGAGGTTGTATTTTACTGTCCAAAAGCAGCTGCTTAGTCCTAAGTCTACAAGACACCAAAATTAGAAATCCAGTGAGGTCCTCCAGCAGCCCAGAGAGACACAGCCTATCCCAAAACAAAAACACTCAGTCTGTTTTGAAAGTGATGCATTTTCTCTGCATGAATTGAACTTGGCTTTTAATGAAGTACTTCATTTGATTTTGCTGATGGAAGATTTCAGTTTTCAGCTCATGTTAAAGCACTTCCGTGCTAAAACTCCTGCTGTTCAGTTTCATTCTTGTGACCAACTCTTTTCTGAGACTCTCTTAGTCTTTGTTTGCATGGGTTGTTACTGGGAAATACCCTTCTTGTGAAGGCTCCCCTCCTTCCAAGATGCATTCCCTGTTCTTACAAGCAGGGAACTATGGAACCAATATTCTTTCTCAAAGTAGAAGAAACACGTCAAGGTCAGATGATAAATTTTCCTGCAGCTAATACACAGATTTATGTTGAAGGTCCTGACCAACTTGAAGCCCAGTGAAACAAAAATTTCTGTCTGTGTGTATTTAAGGAATAACCCACAGATGAGTCATGAATGCAGCATTACTAATGACCCTACCCACACCAGAGCTGCTGAACTTTTCTGCAAGGCAGGATGAGCTGCAGACCTCCCCCAGATGCCAGGAACACCTCATCAGTACTCCCTGGATCTGATGGTCTCTGACAGGCTTTCAAACCTGGCCCCCACCTTCTAGCTGAGGAGCCTGTGTAGAATCCCAGAAAAAAATCTGTTCCCTGCCCCATGCGTTATGTGACCACCCACACCTTTCCTTGGCCTCGCATCCTGGGTGTTGAAATCTCCTAAACCCCCAGGAATCCTTGTAGCATTGAATTTACCTTTAAGTCATGAACCTGCAGCAGAGAATTGTGCTGAATGAGTGAATGCATGCAAATACATGTAAACGAGAGAATGTGGTAATTTCTGCAATCTTAATATTCTGCCTATATGTCTACTAGCATTTTCTTTGATGGACTAGGTTTCCTTTGACATACTTTTTAAAATGACCTTTGTAAAGGCATTCCATGAAAGAAAGGTAGAAATAGTTCAGTGTTGTTTTAGAATAGGCTAAAATCCTTTTGTGGCTCTTCTCGTTAAACAAGCAATGTTTCTTCCAGGGCAACTCAAAATGTGACTTGAAAGTAGGATGAGAGCAATTAAGATCCAAGAAAGGGTGTTTATAAAGCTAGGATTAAAGAAAGCTGAAAAGCAAAATTTCAGCTGAAGAAGAAAAGACTGATAAATATATTGAAAGCTTTTGATGGCTGCAAAGTATAGAGAAGGGCAGCTCATTTAATTTTGGCTTTTGTTTTTACTGTCAGTTTACTGCAACTGAAGGTTTTGTTTTCATTCTAAAGAACATTCTGGGGAATGATGTTTCTTCTGCTCCCAACGGTGATCTACAAAATAAATTCAAAAGACTTGCCATATGAATGTGAGTTCTCTCTGTTTTCATTAAATCTAGTTTTAATAGATTTTTCTTCTTTAATTGAGATCTGTCATTCTTTTTTCTCCTTTCTGGTTTGCTTTTCAAAAGACACTGTTGCAACTTCTTTTGGACCACTGCAAGCCCCTTTTATTATTAACAGGCCATTTCCATAAGAATCTTGCCACTTCCCATTTGGAAACCTGTACGTGAGTGCTGCTGCCTTTTTAAGCCCTGTGCTGTCTCACAGTAGAGAGCTTGCTGTTGGATTGATCCCACTCTCCCACTGCTTCAAGCTGGATGGGAGGTACGTGAAGCTTTTGGAGAGTTGCTTCTCAGTGGTTCTTTAGATACTTGACCTGACAGGCACTTCTTAAAGAGTTGCTCAATCTGCTACTATGTACTTGGAAAAGTGGGGGGTTTTTTTACGAAACTCAATTGTTGGGATAAAAGGATGCTTCGTTGCATTGCTGCCACGTAAATAAACAGTTTTTGTGAAAGCTTTAGTGGTGAATTTGGGATATGAACTCAGAAACTTCAGGCTTCAGCCTCTTGCTGTCCTCTCCACAAGGGTGATGGATTTCTCAGACCCTGTTGCAACACTACCAACCTGCAGAATACTGGCTTTTTTTTAACGTGTAGCTTCTAGATGATAAAAGATTGTCAGCTAAACCAATGTTATCCTTTATGGTATTACAGAAAAGCATGGAAATAAAGTATATTAAAAACTTCTGAAATCAAAGAACATGGTTTTTGAGCCAGTACTGTGATTCCAGGGTGATTTGTATTGATATTCGCAATTTTCATTTGAAAATAAAATTAGTATTAAAACCTCTTTTTTCATCTGGAACTAGATCAGGCACCAAACAAGCTTTTCTGAAACATTTCAGTGGTGCTACACCACAGACCTATTTGATGTCTGGAGCTTAATAAAATAATTCTAACCAGTTAGGAGTAGGAGTTTGGTTTACAGTTGAATATGCAGTAGTATCCCTTAGTCTGAATTAACTGATTTTTAAAAGTGCAAGTCAAATGCACAAATCTACTTTATGAGAAAAGATAATGGATTTTCAGTTGGGGTACAGAAGATAGGAGCAAATTTACATCAGCATGTGCTTATTGGCGTTGTGCATACTTTTGTTGAGAATTATTGTGTGATTTTATTCCTTCATCCTTTAGCTTGTGTATCTGAAAATGGGAATCACCTTGGTTTTCATGCATCATTGGTTGTTCACTGAGCATCCAAGATCAAAAAGTAATAATCGTATTTTAGAAGGTGAGTGAAAAATCACTGCTAACTCTTCCTTGTGAGTTGTGTTCTGAATGGGATGGTTTGCATTGCAGAGAGTTATGATGTGTGTTTTAAAAATTTATTCATGAAGGAAAAGCTGAAAACAGTCAGCTGATGTGCAAGTTTCATTCTGCCTTTATCTTTTACTCCCACAGCAGGAGGAAGTATTTCTAATCGATCACATTCTTCAATATTTGACAAAATAAAAGTCAGCTGTGACTTCTAGACTTAGCTGAGGTTGGAGTAGGAGTCAAGGAACAAGAAGAGCTGCCAGGCACAGTCAGAGTAGTGTGGAAAAGCTTGCACTAAACTTGACCCATATTGTTACCAATCTACAAATATTCACAAACATGAATTAAAAATACAACAGATACATTGACAGGGTATCCTAGCAGAGGCTTTCAATTTTCAAAAAATTTTTTAAAATTCCATTTGGAAATACTTCAAAGAATTGATAGTTATCATTGTCCTTTCAGCTGTAATTAATTAAAATAATTAGAGCTGTAGACATGTGTACTCAAGAATAGATGTAAGAGAAGCAGTCTGTGGCAGCAATAACTTTGTGCAAAGAGCTGTGCTGTCCAACCCGGTGGAGTTCCTTGCTGTATGAGGTTCAGTGCCTGTGTGTATCCTCGCTGGCTTAGAGCCTGGGATAAACACCTTGATCTTCTTTTTGGGCGGATAAAGTGGAGCTGAGAAATGTTTTTCCTGAGACCTATCAGATGAAAATCTAATACCAAATTGTTTCTGCTGCGCTTCATTAGAGGTGCTTGCAACTGGATTGCTATTGATTGCTTTTTAAATGTGATTCTGCATTTTAAAAAGTTGTAAGGGAAAAATGACAGTGATGGATGTGTACCTTAATATCCCGCTGTCAGATGTGAAGGAAACTGCAGTTCATCAATGACCTGTTAATGGCAGAAAAGCCAATGACTATTCACAACCTGAAGGCTCTGATCCTACAACCACTTGAGAGTTTTGTGTCCTTATTAATGTAAGTAACTGCACTGAACATCGTGGGATTACTCACATCAATAAACCAACGTGAGTTTGAGTGATCCTGGAATCAGTACCTTGGAAGCTGTTCATGTAGGAAAAGGCTATGATCAGATAGTCAAAGTCAGAAGTGTAAGTATGAGAAAGGTATCAGTGCTTCTGACACCACAAGTTTCCCTGTGCGTTCCAGCTCACAATAGCAAAATATGCAAGGTTAATAATGTAGAAGTAATACACTTTGTGGTGTTAATCACTGGAACTTGCTTTGTCACTTTTGTGACAGCTTATGTCTGAAGGCTGTCTGAGGTAAGTGGATTGTGCCACTGAGGTCAGATTGAGATTTCACTCGTTTTCACCCATTCTGTGCTGCTTATTTACTTTGCACAGGCCTGATTTTTTTAAAGACATGCTGTTGATACATGTGGCATTTCCTTATCTTCTTTAGCATGATAATTACATCAGACAGTACTAGGAAATGCTGAGGCATCTTCAGGTGCTGCCATGGCAAAGGAATTACAGGAGTGTTTAGATCTCGTAGAGGTGTTCTGGTGGTGTGTCCCCCAACCCAACTTCTTTAAGCAACCTTAAAACACTCATTTATGACAGGTACTCACCACCTTGCACAGGTAAATTTGTCCTGGTATGCTGGTGTGTACAGCACAAGTCCACAGTTCAACCGAAGATGGGCCTTCAAGGACTGCAGCAGCTGGTGTGAGAGCTCTAATGATCACACCTCCTCATCCTCACGCTCCTTTTCACCCATCCTACCGACCCCGCTTCTCCCCTCATTTCCCCTTCAGGACCACCCTATGGATTTAGTCACCAACCCAGCATCCTAGAGTCCTGATTCCCTGTGCCGTAGGAAGACAACACTCTGAACAGTTACTGCCAGTCAGCCATAACTTTCCTTCTGTGTTGAAGGTTATTCTGGGAGTTTAGCAGCACTTGGGGCAATTGGACATCAAGAAATATGCTTCTTTTTTTTTCAGTTTGTGCTTTTCCAGATTTTTCCTGTTAGTTTTGCCTCCTGTCTTCCTTTATTTTAGGTTTATCCCTTCAGTCACAGTAGTTAAAAAGAGAAAAAACCTGAAGTATGTTTTGAAGGCAAATATTTTGAAAATTGGAAAAGAAAATAGGAACAATTCTTACAGCTTTCACTGAAAACAAAATTACTTTCAGACAGTAATGCTGATAGTTTCCTTGACTCTGCTATGCACGTTAGAAATGGTCCTTCAACTGACTCTCTCCCAAGACACATAGTTGCATCAAACCCAATTCTCTAGTCTGTGACTTTTTGTTCTAATTAGATGAAAGCACCCAATTGACTTTGGCCAGCGCCCTGAGTCAGGAGTCATTGTCTTCTGGGACTGGAAATGTTTGCATTATGAATCTAGATTGCTGTTTGCATTGCAATGGATTTCCACCAGACTCTTACGTGGGTAAATATCCTTGGCATAGTACTGATTTTTGTGTTATTTCAGTTTTCTTGTGCTGCTGTGAGAACACAAGAAGGAAAATACGATTATTTAATTACTATATGCTGGTGTGTGATTTCCTGTGAGAAAGAAAACCTGAATTTTGTACTTCATGCTATATTTCGTCCACAGTATTATCTCTGCATCACTGTCTAAGCTGAATCCAGTGCCAAACCTGAATGTATCATTTTCTGGTCATGAAGTTGTTTGAACAGTGACATGCAGGCATAGCCACTTACGGTGATTGGAAAATAATATCCCAGAGAGCTTAGATTCTTTGGGAAGAGACTCCAAAGGCAAAGTAACCTGCCTGCAAAGGAATCAGGTTGTTTCCTAAGTGCAGTAAGTAGCACTTGTTGCTCCTCTTCTCCTGTTAAGCTACTTTCTATCAAGACATCAGGTGTGATGGACCATCCTTAGCCTGCTCCAATGACCGTATCTTTGAGGAAACATGGAGGTTGTATTTTTTTTCCAAAAACGGTGAAATGCAGGGCTTAAAAATATTTGAACATATTCTCCTACTCTCCCCAATTCCTAAATGGTTTGTTGAAAATTACTTCCTTTGTTCTTTGATTTGTTTGCAAATTTGTGGTTGGAGGTGATTATTTAAAAAGCAGAATAGGCACCACAGTAAGTTTTACTTTCTGTGATCCTTGACAAAAAGTGCTTTTTTTTTTTTTGGAAAATCTCACTTTTAACCAAAATTAAGGCACATCATGTTCAGATTTATCTAAGGTACCATCCTGTTTCTAGTTTGAACTGTTACTTTCCTCCTCATTTGATTTGCAAACTACTGCCACAGTGGTCAGTGTGCTCTGAGTAGTTTGTCACAATCATGGCACAACTCTTGTAATGGCTCGGTCACATAGTGGCAACAAAGCTTGGGTCAGGCAGCTTGGCCTGGAAAGATTAGTTCAAATAACACTTGTCTGTCTACAGTACTTGTGAAAATATTAGAAAACAGGAGAATCAAATAAAAACTCAGTGTTTCATCCTTTCACTCAACTTTTGTAAGAAAATATTGACTCCTACTCAACAGATCAAATGTTTGTCTTAAATATGCCTTCAAATAGAGAATTAATTGAACTCCAGTAAAACATGGTGTGACCTGAGACCAAAACTTCTTACCTCTAGTTACACATAAAACACTTGAGTTCATAAAATAGCTCCAGTATGTTTTTTCAGCTAAGGAAGTTCTGTCCCAGCAAAATAAGCATGCATGCAATAATGAAACTGGCATTGCTTTTATTGTTTGGGGGACAGGGGATTGTAAGTAAAGCATACTGTATGAAGTCCCTGTAGAGTTTAGGCAGGCTAAATAATGTGTATTTATGGTTTATGGCATATGAAGAACTGGATGCTCCAACCATTGCCAGCGAGTGCCGTGTGAGAGCCACCAGTTTGCATTGCCATCTGTGTGTGGAAACTCCAGTGTCAAGCCACCACTGCACTTGTATGATTCATAGCTTTTAGAAAGAAAGACTTATTAGTCACCTGCTTCATTCCCCTTCCTGTATGGAATTATTCCTTATTGTGCTGTACATTTTGCTACTTTTTTGTCAGTCTAATTTTAAATTATTGAAGTAATGGAGCTCCCACTGCTTCCCTCAGGAAAATGCTCCAGAGCATTAACAGATCTGCTGCTAAGAAAGATACTAATTTCCTGATATTAATTTTTCCTTTATTAATTTAATTTCATTGCTCCAACTACTGTCTTACGTGCATTTTCCTACGTTCTCATGTTGAAACTTAGGCCTTGCACCCTGCAAACATGTCATGCTTATTTTCAGCATACGTGTATATGAAGGGGTAAAAATTAACCTATACAGGCCTGTGTTTAGTAGGAGTAAGGCAATAAAACTGCTAAAATTACCATTTTAGAGCAACATGTCTTTGCAAAAGCTCCAGAAGTAATTACAAACAACAGCTAAAAGCTTCATGTGAGCTGAAAGTTGGTTTCCTAGGACACTTTGTAAAAAAGATGGTTTCACTTACTTGAATTAAGTAGACAGTGTTAAAGTAAAACCTCGTGTAAACATTGATTGTGATTTGAGTTTTCTAGTTTATCTAGAGGATTGCTAGGATACTTCAGAGAGTTGAAGAATTTTCAGTTCCTGTGGAACGCACAGTCCTGTGGAACACACAGTCCTGTGTGAGCTTCCCCAGGCTGTTTCAGCACAAACTGTAAACCAAAGACAGTTTTGTCTTGTGCTGCCTGTTAGTTCTGCCCTGAAATGGATGAAGAGCACTTGCTGGTCATCACAAATGTGTGGTACAAGATGGTGGTTTAAGATAGTTTTCCTGCTTTGCTATCAGATGATCTTTGTCCCCTCAGATAAGGGACAGTACCTTAGCACAAGTTTTGTCAGAACTCATCAGACACCTGTTCACCTGACTACACTTTAAACCTATTTTCAATGGGTATCAGTTGAATGAAAAAGTAATTCTTAAATGAAAATAACTTGAGGTCTTTGCAGCTGGATTCTGCATGCAGGAATAAAATTTGACCTGAACGTGCGGCTTTACAATGCCTTGCTCTAAGTGCACGTGTGCTCAAGTGGCTCTACTCAACAGAATGCTGAGCAAGCCTTATATCCATCCTCCTGCTTTGAAATTTGCCATCATGAATTTCCTTGCAAACTTCAAATGACATGAACAACTTTCAAGTAGCCTGCATGGTTCCAGCATCCATCTCTTTTCCCTCTCTCTTGGATTTGGACTGTGTTGTACTGACCTTGTCACAACTGCCAACCTTCTTTCTGTAGAATTTCTTATATAATTCCAGTTCACAAAACTCCATCTGCTGCTTGGGACAGAGTTTCAGCCATTATATGTTACCTTGGGTGCGAGCTGGTATAGCAGGTACAGACAGCTTATTCTAAAATGTTTAGAGTTCATTGCTTTTATTAAGGATCTGTCATTCTTTTCCAGGAAGTGACAATGTGTTATATGATAGTATTTTGCTAGGAAATGTTTACAGTAGAACTCAAGGATTTTGAAAAGGCAATGTTTTCTAAGGCTAAATGAGGGCAAGAGCATAAATAGTATTTGATTTTTACAGAATATGGTTTGTAGTCGTGACTGTGGAGAATAAAATAAACACCTGTGATACAGAGAATAGGATGGCAAACATGACTCTTCCCTCTGCTCAACAGTGTCTCACTTCTTGAAATATTTGCATCTCAAATGGCCAGTTTATTGGTCCTTTGAAGCCAATGAGAAGACTGTAAATGACATCTCTTGTTGTTTGATTTGTGCAGTGTTCCTGTCTAAATATCCAGGGAAGACATATGAGAGCAACAAGACAAAAGATGATCATACAGATCATACAGTTAAGATAAACTGGCCATCCTAACTTCTGTCTTTGCCAGGTAATGGAAGGAAGATACTGCCTTCTGAGATAGCAAATCCTAGTGTGCTTTCTTAGCTCCTTTTCAAGAGCCAGTGTGCCATTTTATTCTGTAAAATAGAATAAAATGAAAATCAAACCCAGATCAGTCTTTTGGGGTTTGCCCCAATATTTGCTCAAATTGGCATTGCTAAGGTTACTGTGAATATATTACAAGAACTGCAGTCAAATGTTGAGTGTTTGAACAGGCTTTTCCATAGCTGAGCTGCTCAGGCTGTCTTTACCTAAAATACGATCTTATTGCTTCTGAATGATCAATCTGTTCCTTTTGTTAACTCAAGCTTTTTTTAAAAAGGTAATTGTTCTTTTTAAATTTTAATTGAATCTTCAGACTTTTATCTGATAAAGCTGACTGCAAAATGCATGAACCAGCGTTAGGATTATTTTGTGTAGTATAACTGACCATGCATAAAATTAATGTAGTAAATTAAGCACTGACAAGTTAGTCTTTTGTCTCCTTTATTCTCATTGAAGTCTAGGTGAACAGAACATATGGAAATTCCCTACATTTAGCAGTCTTAATAGGACCCATGCTGTAAAGGTCAAAATACTGTCTGGGTGTTTTGGGCGTATTTAGTTCTACCTTAATGTTGTCTCACTCAGATCCATAGACTTCTTGCCAAGAGATAGGTCCAGGTTGAAAATACCAGGTATGCTCTGCATGAAAAACAAATACTAGTACAGAGAAAGTAAGTTTTCTAAGGCAATCTAATAGATAGGTTTGTTGAGATGAGTGTCACTTGTGGGATTGTATCAACTGAGGCAAGAAGCAGGAACTGGCTTTGCAAATCAAAATGGAAGCTTTACTGTAAAAAGTAACGTAGCAGAGAGTGGCTGGAATATTGCTCTACTTGGAGTTTACATTCAACTTAAGTCCTACTATAAACTACCACAGTTGTGGTATATTGTGTCTTTTGCTATGCAGGTTTAATGATCTATGAAAAGCCTTTATATGAATTTGTCTTTGGATGTCTGCTCTGAAAATGGTGACTTATTTATTTGATGAACTCTACATTTATGTTGACAGATGAATAATTTAATAGCTCAGAGAAAAAAGCAGAAAGACAACAAAAGCAGCAGAAATGTCTGCAAGACTGTACAGAGCTGAGATTTCTAAACAGGAAACATAGCTGTCGTGTTCTGATGTCATGTCTTGATCCTCCGATAGATCCTGTGGTGAAGTCAGGTAATAAAAATTTGTGGCTTCACAACAGTAAGAAATTGAGATGCAGGACAATTATATCATTGGAGGTGTGAGAGAAAGGGTCGAGTTGAGAATGGCAGCTGTGAAGACATGTTTATCTACAATCTAAAATACAAAATGGTTCAGGAAAAATTGCTTATAAAGTAATTTGCTCTCTTAGTTCACCCCCAGAAAATTTCTTCTTAAAATACTGTAGAACAGCTCAGTGGAACAATAAAAGCAATTGCCAACCTGGATGTACAGAGAAAAGCAAAGCTTTTTTACAAAGAAATAAATTAATTCTGTCACATTTTAATAAAGTGTCATATTTGCAAATAGAAAAACCAATTTCATTACCTACTCACCTGCTTTTTCTAAACTTCTATGAATTTGAAAACTGTTCTGAACTCTTACTAGGAAGTTAACATGCAAGTTCTTGAGAGTTGTATGACAGTGTATAGACTACAGATACAGAGTTTGGGAAGCTATTTTAGTTTGACCATTTGGTTCCTTTATGTGCAAACAGCCTATACAATTAAGTGTATGCTGGTACTTCTATCATGTCATAAATGCAGTGACCCTCAACAAAAGAGGTTAATGGCTTTCGTGTCCTGATGCTGTTTGTCCAACAGAGATGTAAAACAGAGCACTAAAGGGTTGAATTCGTAGTGTTTTTTGGCTTCTTCAAAATATTTTTTACATAAATGGCAGCTGAGAAGGTTTTAGGATATAGGATACAGATAAATCTCTAATTGCCATCTTCATTATCTTTTAAGTGAAAAATACTTGTCTGCTAGTGAAAAGGACATGGTTTAATCATATAAAAAGTGTTTTCAGAATAATTTAAGGGTGAGTAAATATTTACCACTGATGCAGAATTGTAGTAAGCCACAGCAGAATTTTATTAAGAAATAACTTTATACTTAATAATTATGTTATAAACTTAAACAGCAAGAATGGACTTTCAAAATAGGGGTAGATGACTCTCATCACAGGATAGTAAAGGCTGTCATATAGGAAGATGTGGAGTGGGTTAAAGGGAATGCTCCTGGGACCTGGCAATTAACACATCCTGAGCACACAGCTTTCACAGCAGTGCTTACTCTGCATGTGGCAGAAGCATTAGGAAAACTTCATTGTATCACTGGGTTTTCTTCCAGTAACAAAATTCACGGTTACAGAAGTGTAACTTATGTATGTATTAGATGGAAAAGCTCTTGGCATTTGTGCATAAAACTGTAGGAAATACGTTAACAGTTTTTCCTATCCTTAGCATGAAATTTTCAGAGAGGGTCCCCACTCCTGCATGACAGAATGTGTGCAGAGTAAGACTTGAGCAGATCTCTGACCAAGGGCGAGAAGAGATTTAACTCTTCAAGTTGTCTCTTGCACCACTGTTTTCATGGCTGGACTCGGCTGCTGTTGTGAATGCTGTTGTGAATGCTGTACTCAGGACCTGTGGACTGCTGGGTCCCATGATCCAGCCCCAAGCCTGCTCCCAAATCTTCCTGTGTGACAGTCTCTTTGCAGATGGCAAATATCTCCTCCAAGTGCTGTGTGAAAGGCTGCAGAGAAGTACCTCTGGGTAGCTCCTCTGTCCTTGATACTGCTTTGCACATTTGTTGTCTTCTGTGACGCCAAGGGCCTTTGTGCTGGATTTGTGAACCACGGGTGAATCTCAGTTCACCTGTAAATCCAGTAATGATGGAAATGGCACACATACATTCCTTGTAGGATTTACTGAGTGTTCTTCGGAGAAAATCCTTAAATGCCCGGGTCCAAATATGTTCTTAAGTATAAAGTGTTCAAATTAAATAAGCCAAAACACCAAATTCCTATCCAGGTTGTCTCTGTCCCTTATTTCAGCTGCAGTTACCTTCATCTTAGATCTGACAGTGGTTTAAGGTATGCAGATAAGTATTTTTGTGCATTGTGGAAATCCAGGAGTGGGCACAGTGTCGTGTATTTTAGGGACCAACTGAAGAGATGTGTTAGCTGCGTATCACTTGCATACCACAGACATCTTTAGTCTCTTGAGTTTTTAAAGCTCAGATTAATGTTTGCAGTTTTGCATGGACCTGATTCATGCCCCTTGGTTTTGAAAAAAATGTACTTGTATCAAAGGGATGTCAGCAGTACAAGCTATGTCCTGCTACTTTGTTAGCTCCTCAGTGTCCTTAGGTGCAGACTTGCAACGTCTTCTATGGTTGGAAAGGAGTGGGCAAACTGTGGATATTGGTACCACTGTCTTCCCCTGGGAGAGTAAAAATTAAAAATAGCAGCCTCTCTTGGGTGTACAGTAGAGCTCCTGTAAATTGAGGAGCCTTCTCAACAAAATGGACCCCCATGGTGCTTGGCTGACAAGTCTCTCTGGAAGAGCATCACGGTGGAAAAGGGCTGCCAGCAAGATGGGACAGCAAAGCAGATGATCAGCTCCTCCAACCAAATGGCCTGAGGACTGAGAGCGCAGGCGTGAGTTTTGGCACTTATCCCACAGTGGCTTCCCCCTCAGTAAACCTTTTCTCAGGGCAAAATCTGGTAGAAGGATCCCAAGCAGAGCTGCAGCCTCCCTCCCATTACAGGATTTGCTGTAGGAGGGAAGGAACAAGCCTGCAGCCATTATAGTTCTATTTTACTGCCCTGTTAAATGTGGTGCCGTACTGCTATTTTAATTTAATTCTTTTGTGAGAATGGCAGTGATAAAACAAATTGTTTCTATGCTTCATTCACGCACCTAATGGGAGAACAGTGTAAGGGACTGCAAACTGTAATCTGCATGAGGAACAGCAGCAAGAATTTCCAAATGCACATGCTGGAAGTATGCTAATGAATCTACTTTCATCCCCCTTTCTGGTTGTATCAATGATAATTTTTGCAACAGTGCCTTGCATCCTGAATCCTTTCAGGTTCATTTGTGCTGTCCTGTGCTTTTCATTGTAAGTCAAAGAACACCTGACTATAAGGTGTATATATGTGACCTTGTCAAAGGCTTTTTGCTGTTTCAGGAGAGGTAGGAGACACCACAAGTGAGAGCAAAGATCCTTATCAGGGACTAGAAAAAGAGTCCAGGGGTTGGGCAAATGGTGCCCACAGCCATCCAGACAGAAAGCTAAAGGATTAAAGAGACCCACAAGGAGAGAGCCAAAGAGCTCGAGTTGCTGGGCTGCAGAGAATTATGAACAATGTGAGAGAGATTTAATAAACCAAGTAGAGGACTGATGGATTTTATTTCCCTTCAGATTTTTGCATTGAGAGTGGAAGGCAGCCTGGGTAATGTCAGACTCTGCTCCAAGAAAAGGAGAATGCAAAGTACCAAAAGGCATAAAGGGTGGACTCTTGATGAACCTCCTGGGAGGTGGTCAGTGACGGAAAGGAATTATATATGCTTGCTGTGAATGCCTGGTAACTCCAGATCGTGTGCAGGTGGTGTCAGTGAGCCAGGTGGGTGCATCCTCTTAGGTGTTTCCTTCCCCTTACGGGTGGGTCGTCACACCACTGCTGTTCTAAAGGGAAAACTAAGGCAAGAGAGGGGTGATCTCTTAATGTAAATACACCTTCCTACATATTATATTTATGTTTGTTAATATAGCTGCTTTATAATTAGCTCTGCCAGCTCTTGGTGTCCATATGTCTAAAGGAATGACAGTATATTCTTAGATTTACTTCTATTTATACTCATTTAATACTAGTAAACCTGTCCACCTGAAGAACAAACGATAAATCATTTTTTCCTCAGTTCTATGTTGGTCTTCTCTATATTCCTGACTATTAAAGCTCCTTTATTTTTTATGTTCTTCTATCTTACAAACAGTTATGTAAGTTTATAGTCCCACATAATTTAGCTGTGCATTTCTTACATTGAACTCATACAGAGGAAATCATGACAAATTATGTAGGAGGAGGATTTCCAGTTATTCAAGGCCTAACGTGATGAAATTATATGGAGATTTATATTTCTATTAAGCAAAATCATGGTGTCTCCAGAACATCTCCATTGTGTGTGAGCTGGAGAAAAATTATTATCAAGTTTATGTACATGAATTTCTTTTAAAAAATAATTATACACGGTTGGAAAATAACATTTACCACCATAGATCTTATGAGGGAGAAACCTATAGTAGCGTGGTAATTCCTGGCAATGTGGAAGATTCCCAGAGTAAACCCTATGTAGTCCACTGCCAGTGTAGAGGAAAAAGAAAAATGTTTTTTAAGTAAATGCCTGGAATAGCATCCTTAAGAATTTGGAGCAAGAGAATTTCTAGTTCTGGGGGGTGGTCAGTATTTGTAGACGTGCTTAACGGCTGCGGTCTGGGCCCAGACGGGCTGCATCCCCCGTCCTCGCTGCACCACTCCTGCTCGCCAGCTGACTTGTTTTATGATTCTGAGGGCAGACGGTGTACCAGCCCATGGATTATGATCCAGGTTTTGCCGTCAGCAAGCAGTGTACACTGAACGATTTGTCTTCAATTTTACAGTGTCCTACCATTCCAACTGAGCAGGCAGAGGACGTCTTCCAGGGCTCTGCAGGCAAACAGCTCATGTGGTAGACAGTGGTCTATCTATCACCTCCCTAGTGCAACTGCAAATAGAGTTGCTTTTCCTGTAAGTATACGGATTAATCCAGGGAGGGCTCCTATGTAGTCTGCCATGCCACAGAAAGTCAGGGATAATGCCAGCAAAGAAGGGAGCCATCAGGTACTGAGATAATAGAAGGTTATGTGCCCATCCACCTTGTGCCACCGAGGCTTCCAGCTGGCTCTGGCAAAAAAAGACTAGTTTTGTGCTTGGAAACATGAAAGTGGAACAGGGAGCATGTTTTGTAGGTCTGGCTGTAAGGTGGAACCTAAGAAGCAGTTTTATCTGTTCAGTTATGTCTCTGAAGCAACGACGTGCTCACGGAAATTTGACAGAGGGGAGTGTCATGCCAAGTATCATATGTCCTCATTGTCCTTCATGCTAAGGAATTGTAAGGCTCTTGGAAGAGAGTTATATCTTATCCTACAAAGTTGTGTGGATGGTGCTGTAGAAATTACTGTAACCAGAAAGGGCTTGGCACTGTCACCAGTTAGGTTCAGTTACCTCACAGTGGAAGGCAAGATGTCCCTGCATGGCTTTGAGAGAGAAACGTGGTGCTGGTTTTGCCTCGGATAGGCTAAAGTCCAAAAGTACAAATCAGAAATGTGGGTAAATGTCTGTCCATACAGGGCACATTTTAATACACCCCGTCACATTCACATTTGCCTCCCTCATGCCTTTGTAGTCTTATTTCAGTCTCTCCTAGTAGCTCAGTTCCATTCCCAGAGGCCTGAAGTGAATAAATCCAAACATGCCCTATTTAGACTTCTACCCCATGGCCAGCACACACGAGATGGCATTTCAGAGACTGAGGGAAGTGAGCCACATTTGCTAGTGGAAGAAGGAAAGAACTGCAGCAATATGGTGACGTAAGGTTTACCCTGCAGGTTCACCTCGGGTTACAACCGGATCTAATTCAGCATGCTCTTGTCAGTACAGCTTAGTTCAGCTAAACCAAGAAAATACAGTTCAATTCTGCATACAGCTAACTCCCACATAGAGCATCAAAGCCATTCCAATCTAATTTTTTATTGCAGGGGGGTTTTTTTTTCTCCCCTTCATTTGAAGAGCTGCTGGGCCTGAACAACATCAGTTTATTTATCTGTCTAGTACCAAATGGAAGTAATTTTATGAATTTGATTAAAGTAGACGGGAGACTCACACATTTAAAGAAGATGTTCCTACACTTCAGATGCTAATGAGGTCACCCAAGAGAACATTATTGTTTGGGGCCTCTACTCATCTCCAGAGTGCATTTTCTTAGAGGAAAAAGGTCCTGCCATGCAGTCTTTATCTGCAGCATGTTTTGAAATAGCTCTTTCAGCTAGTGAAATGCTAAACTGCTTCTTTGTTTTCATCTTAGCAGATTGAGGAAAAAATTGCCTAAATTTCACAGCAGTGAGATTTTTTTATATCTGTAATAACTTTACAGTTTGACTCTTATATCTGTGTAGTGGCAAGTTGCATCAGTCAGAAGACCCTGCAGCTCCTAGAACTGCAAATGTTCCTGGTGCAGTGGCAGACCCAAAGTCAAGTTTGTGTTGAACATGCCAAGCAGCTCAAAGAAGTGAAATAGTGTATCTTGACTCACATCTAGGCCAAAGTGGTTTTATACACCAAGGCATGTAGAGTTGATGTATGCTTGCTGCCTTCATCTTGAAGTGCTGCTAGCTACTGGCAGTCAGAGCAAAAAGTGGTTTAAAACACCAAGTTTTATGATACACTCACAATGCTGTAATCTTTTTTGTTAAACAAGAGTTTTAGACAGAAATCTCTGGACTGAACTTTAGTGTTAAGCAAACATTGGCATGTTGGATTTGGTCCAGTATGTTGTTCCTGACAGTGCTCAGGAACTGGCCAGCTGACAGTTATGGAATAATGTGACAAGAGGGGGATTTTCTTAATCCTTGGGGATTCCCCTTAAGGGTGATGTCTTAATCCCTGACACTTAATCATTGCTTGTGTCAGGGAGTATAAATGGTTGTCTTCTATTGCTCAAAAAAAAAAAGCAAGGTTCATTAAGGATTGTATTATTTCTTTTTTAAAAGAATGAGTTTCTAATGGGAACATGCCGGTATTCATTAACAATCTAAAGAATTTTTTTTATAGTCCTTTTTAGTCCCAATTATATTATGCTGCAGACAGCTCCACAGGGTAAGCTAAAAGTCTAAGTTTGAAAAGGTAGAGAAGAATTTTCCTTAATCTCTTTTAAACTTGCCTGTCAGTTTTAAACTCACTGTTTAACTTGTCTTTCATATCTCTTAATTATTTTGTCTTCTGGATGCAATGTATTCTTTTTCTTTCATTATGAGAAAATAAATAAGAATGTTTCATTTCCCTTATTTTTAGTACTTATGATTTTTTATACAGCTATCCTACACTGTTCTCTCATTTGACTCCTCTCCAAACAGAAATAGGTCTTTCTTCATACAACTTGGTTTTCTGAGGCTCAGAGTGGTTTATGTTTGTGAGGTCTGAACCCCTTCTGTGGCTGCTCTTTTTGCAGCCCTGGCTGCCTGTAAGGATTCCTGATGCCAGATTCACAACTCTTTTTTTTTGTTTGTTTGCTTAGGTGGAGAGAGATTCCACCCCCCCGCCCTTGAATTTTGAGCAATGTGCTTGACATTGCCAGTGTCATCAGAAGTGGTATGAGCCGAGTTCAAACAGGTGGTACCGTCGGGCTGCTGTCACAGGGGATGAGATCATACATTCACTCTGTCTCTGTGATGGATTTGTCTAACTCTCTCCAACTCGAGCTGACTTTGATCCCACATAATGAAAAGCCTTAAAATAGAAAGTGGAAGGGAACAGAGAGGAGCTTTAATTATTTACTGGCTGGGTCGAATCCATACCTTTTGTAAAGAGACTTCTTTTGTTGTTTTTTGGTCTATTCAGTTTTCATTAAGCCAAATTTAAATCTTTATGCTCAGCATTGATTCAGATTCTGGGGCTGATTAAAGAGGCTTTTGAAGGAAGGTGCATTTTTCTTTCACCTCAGTTATTTTTCCCATTCACTAAATGGAATAAAAATGTTCCGTGAACAATTTTCAATATTTAGTCAGTGCTAGGAGGTCAAAGATGCTTAAAAGTTTTAGTTGCTCTAAGCACCTAGAAACATGACACCCACCTTAAACGCACTGAAGGCTCTGCAGACAAAGCTGATAAAAAGTGGGAGGGAGGAAATAAATGTGTAAATTCCTAAATTCACAAAACAAACCTGTGGCTGAGCTGAGACCTGGTCAGGTCTCTAGTAGCGCGGCGTTTCACAAGCCGGTGTTGCCCCTGCCACATTCACCCCTCAGGTAATGCCTGAGCAGCATGGGCATAGTGTGGTGGTCTCCTGCCTGCATTTCAGAGTGGCATTCCCAGTTACAAACGTGGGCCCTGCCACACTGAGCGTTTTGATAGTGTTTGTGCCTTTGCCCTGCCCAGGAAACAGCAGAGATGTCTTCTCCCTCACTGAGCAGGAGGAGTTAATGCAGGGGCGTGAGTACAGCTGCTTTGTGAGCATCTTGCCCTGGCACGTGGTGCAGGAGGCCGGGTGCCGTCCCAAACCCATCTCCTCTGGATGGTGCCTCCTGAGGGCATGAGGGCAGCGAGAGACTTTTGGTGAGCCACTTCCTGGCATCGTTACACTCAGAACCAGCAACAACCTTGCAGTTACCTCTGTAGTCTTCAGCAAAAAGCTTGCTTGATTTATTTTGGAAGCTAGTGTCTTCATAGTGTGCATGGCTGTAAAATCTGCATGCTTGAGTTGAGGCTCGAGGAACCCCAGTGCCTATCAATATCACTGCATCCACAGCTCCTTCACAAGAATAGACAGTAATGTGAAAGATAGTGATGGTTCAGAGAAATGTCCTTGCTTTATCCTCACTCTCTCAGTGCCTGTGGATACGTTAACAGACTACTGTACATAGGGGAAAACATGCCTTTAATAGCTCTGTCTCAGCTGCTGTTAATTTGATTTCCCTCAGGTAGTCAGTGTTGTCACAAAGTCCTGGAGCAAGACTTTCTGTAGCAAGAAGTACAAATAATTTACACTGGAATGTCTGAGACTCTTGGATAAAGCATACTCTACTCTGAACAAGCAAAAAAACCCCCTAATTTCTTTTATTTGGGGAAAAACATGATTAATTCAGTAAGTTGGGCGGAGGTGCTGTAAGAAGGAGCAGGTTTGTGGCATCTGATGGCAAGTAGATTATTTCCAGACCTGTGCTTGGTCTCTGCCACAAACATTGTATATCTGTGGCTGTTTGTCCTGAAGCTTCCCAGAACAATGCCAAAATAATCTGCAATTTTTTACTGAATTACTACAGATAAAATGTTTTTCAATATCTCAGTTCTCCTGTGGAAGTTGCTTAGTTTATATTTTCAGCTCTGTTCCAGCTTCTTCTGTGTAAGCTGGACAAGTGGGAATTAAGTACATTGTGTCTGTTCTGAAGTCAAACTGCATTTGTTTGCATTTATGTAAATTTGGAGTGCTATCTTTGACAAGAATGGGCTTCATTCTGCCCCAAATGGCCGTGTCCCATTCTTTCTCAGGAGTCACTCATTTAGGGGTGGAACTTTTCAGCAGGACTCACTACTGCTGCAGCACTCTAATACTACTGTAGTATTGCATGGCTCATACAGCTTTGCAAAAACTAAAATTAAAGAATTCAGAGCAGAATTAGGTCATGAATTTGACCAAATACATTTGAAAATGCCATGCTAATTATTCACAACTTTAAAATAAAACTGAATGGTTTTCTTCCAAATTTGCTCTATTTCATAGATTCCATTGACATTTAAATATAATTCACTTTATCACCATATTATATCATAAAGTCCAGTTTCTAATATTTTCATTAGCTAGTAGATGTTCTATAATGTAAAAGGAAGTAATACTTAGGGCATGAAGAAAAAAAGTGAATGTAGTGAATCTATCTGTTAACATTGCCTTTCTGGAATTCACTAATTAATTCTTTTAGTCTCATACTGGTATTACAAAGTGGGTTTTTGTTTTGTTTCTGGTGTAAGTTGTGTAAAGTTCCTGAAATTCTCCAGAAGGTTTAAGATGAGTATATGGCTGAATTTTCAAAGACCTAACCTTGCATTCCAGCCTTTCAGACTTTCATCACCTCTTTTATTATGGAAAGTGTCCACTTTTCCTGAAGGTGCTGATTCTTGTCATTCCTCCCTATTCTGATGAGTGTGTACCTTCTCAGGGAAAAAGTGCTTGAGAGACATTTCTTCCTTTGAAATGGTTTCTACTCTAGCTTGGATTTCCATAACTTAGTGCTAAAAGGAAAGTAAGTAAAATATTGCTATGAAGATTGCAAAAAGCACTTTGTAATGTTTGAGTGTCTGAAAATATGTATTTTCCTTGGGGTACAAGTTTTCCTTATGCTCAAATAAATGCTTTCATGGCAGCTGCTAATGTCTTTTATAGGTGGTATCCAGTGCTGCCAACTTCCCAGCTCTCATTTCTGTGTACAGGGTGGGATTATTGACTGGAGTTGTGTTCAGGTGGTTTTTGGTTAGAAAAAACATTCTCTACAACAATCAGATTGTTAATTACCACAGAATTAATTGATTTTATTACCATAAGCCACTTTTCCCCTTTCCCCCTTTCTTTTCTGTTTTTTTTTTCCCTATGGTCCCCGTGGTTTATATGTGGCATGTGGCTCTGATGTGACTCAGGGTGGGATGTTTTCCCCCCTTCGCTGGGGAGTGTTGCTGCCCGCCAGGCTCGGCTGCTGCCCTGCCAAGGGAGCTTCCTGGGCCTTCCTCTGCGGCTGATCTGGACACCCATCCATCTCATAAGATGAGATCATGATCTAAATATGTGTTACAAAGCGAGATGATCGTGCCAAGGAGAGGCATTATTTCCCTGCACCATTCTGGAAGCCCAGGTGAAACCCTCGCAGGTACAGAGCCAAAGAGATTTGCAGTGTTGGATGCACAAAGGTCTGTGCCGTGCCACCGCCTGAGAGTGGTGGTGGTTCCTTCCTCATCACCAGCGACTTTATCTCTTTCCCAGGCCTGTGCTACCTGCAGATCATGCGCTGAAAGCTGCCATCCCTTTCCAGGCTTTCCACGCTGACATTTGGGAATTCTCCACAGGATGGGTACAGCAGAGGGAGCAGTAGGACAAGCTTCTCCCAGGCTGTCTCACCCTGCGTGCTCCCGCCCCAGCGCAGACCCTGGGGCTGATCAGACCTCCTCTTGTGTCCGTGTACCCCCAGCAGCACCGGGACCCCCCAAGCCTGAGGGATCCGTGCTGCCTTGGGGCCAGGACAGAGAGGGAAGGAGAGGTCTGTGTGGCAGGGACACCTCCCCCAGCCCTGCAGGGCACTGATGCATTTCAGAGAGCAAGTCAGGCGCTACTGGCTTTTACATAACTGATCTGATGGGAATCGTGTTGTTGGCCTATATATTAATGCTCCAGCTTTCATTAGCAGTTTCTGAGACTTCCAGGTCTCCCCTGTTCTTGCTGTGTATTTTTTGATTTATTGCAAAAAAAAAAATTTTTAGAAAGTAATTTCCTTTTTTTCCCCAAGTTTTTTGTCTGGAGGATGGAATAAAATGAGTTTTATTTTACAGCAGGAGGGGTATGTTTTCGTTGGTATGTGGGGTGAATGAAAGGGAATTGTTCCTACCTTTGGCTCAACTGAACAGAGAATCTGTTTCGTAGATTATCCTCTTCCAGTTCTGAAAAAAGTGTGTGTGTCACTCCAGCCACAGTCATGTCTGCCTGCATGCACACTTCAGGCATTGGCTGAATTTCCACAAAAAGCTTGTGGTTGTCTGTCCATATAAATATGAAGACACAATATTTGTGGCATTTTTGTAAAATAACTTACTGGAAGCCATTTTCAGTGCAGAGTATAGCACTGCAGTCAAACCAAAGTGCTCGAGTGAGACAGAGTTATGGGTAACAGAGCCATTTCCGTAACAAAAATATTCCATATATAATAATTTCAGAAATAAGGACGTTATTTTCAGGTGGATGTTGTGATGAGTTTTGGTGTTGTAATCCTCACTTTCACAAACATTTCAGTTCTCTTCAAGAACAGCCTTGCAATGAGCTCTCTTAATTAGCAGAGTTTGCTACCTTTTGAATACTCAGAACAGACACAAGGCCTTTAAAGCAGTAGAGGGTTCTTATCATTGAAAAGACAAAGAGCATCTCCTACTGGAGCAAAGACTGTGTCAGGAGTCTTTGTAGCTGGCATGTGGGCTGTTTATTTTATTTTCCTTCTGAGTTCCGCTTTCTAAAGGAACACAGTCATGATATGTTTGTTTGTCTCATGCTTCTGGCCACAGCCAGTAGTTTTGAATTCATTAGACACCTTCTGCTAAATTAAACACCGAGGAAGAAATCTCATCTATAGTGATTCTCCTTGACTCTCCTGAAGTGCAATCCCAGGATATCAACCCAGTAAAGACAGGACATGCAACGTTCCCCTCTAAAAGCAGCTCCCATGAGTGCTGGCTGGTCAGTCTGAGAACACACAGCTGTGAACCAGCTGCACTATCTGCATGCTGTTTTTTTCCCCAGGTAGGGAGAAAATACAAAAGGGGGAGTGGAAGGGAGCGGGAGTACTGGTTACTGAGGGCAGTGTCTCGAAGAAGAACAACCAGGGAGGCCTGGGAAAATTAAAAGGATAATTGTGAAGGGGGCAGCACAGGTTGGCTGCATGAAGCTGGAAATGGAGGTGGGCAACTGAGGTGCAGGAGTGGTCATGAGAGTTTAGAGGAAACAACACTTACTGTTGTTGGGAGCAATAAATAGCAGAAGATCATAAATCCTGAGGAAGACAGTCTTCATTAGGTTCACTGCTCACTAAGCAACTTCAATGAACTATAGCTGTCACTTCAAACCTTGAAAGTTCAGTGTTTTCAGGTAGAGGACCAATAATAAATGATAATAGAAAATCTGAAAGCAGCCCTTCTATTTATCCATGAGCACCATCAGGCTCAGAAAGATTCTTCCAGGCTTCAGCACTGTGTGGGCTTAGGTTTACCTGTCTTTTTTTCTTTTTAGGAAAATTTTTCAGTGTGGTAAAATTATCCATTTACCTACAAAACCTCAGTTTTAAAAAATTTATCTTCATTTAATTTTATCTCAGATCTTAATTTTGCTGATCAATTTGGGCACCTAACAAAAGAGTAGTTTTTTTCCTGTATTTAGTGTAAAGATAAATTAAAGCAGAATTGTTGTAGTTTGTCCCTTACATATTTTTCAAGTAAGCTTGAAAATGCATCTGGTAAATAGTGGTTTGATTTTGCAGGGAATAAGGCAAGTGCACGCAGTTTTTCATAAGTTGCTTAATTCTTCATCATAAATGTTCTTACTTTGTTCTTCTGTACAAAACTAAAGCCAAAGCCTTTATATCCTGGCTCTTGTACACGTGACGTGCTTATATATGATGATAAACACTAGTTTAAGCCATAGCTTGGTCCAAAAAACTCTTACCAAAGGTATAAATACAAGACACAGCAAAAGGAAAGAAATGTTCAAAAGTAAATAATGGATTTTTTTCTTTATTCAGTAAAATGGATTGACCAAAAATACGATTTGTTCCTGAAGCTTAAATTTGTGACCATGGACAATCTCCCTTCTTTCCCTGTGGCTTGAATCACAGAAACACAGAAATCAAGAACAGAAAAGCCAGCACTGAAAATCCTCTGTTGCTGCAAAACTGCTCACAGAGTATGTACTGAGTGCATTCCCCATTTACTTTATTAATGCTCGCTGAGAAGTCAAGCCATTTGCATGTGTTCTGCAAATAGCAGAGCTAACCCATCCGAACATTTTCAGTGGCTGAGCTTCCTCCCATTATCCACTGATGCTCACGGAACGGGTAGGAGTGTTGTGCGCGGAGCAGTCAGACTCCACACTGGGAGCCTAGGGCAGTATTCTGCCCTGTGTGAGCACACGGCAGTCCCCTGGGTTGCCTTCCAGGGCAGAGTGTCCTGCTGTATTGGAGGCTGCATGGTGGAGGGACAGCAAGGGAGCGGGTGCTGGGAGGCTGCCACTAAGAGCCCCCTGTCCCCACCTGCTTCAGTAGCTGTTCCCCATCTCTTCCAGGAAAAAAAGTGATGGGCAGGAGGGAAGCAACACGTGGTTCCACACTTGGCCAAGCCGCATCTGTTGGGGAAGGCTGTTCGTGTAACCATGAGGCTGAGTAGGCATGGCTGGAGGTCGGCTGGGGCAGTGAGGGGTGTGCAGATTGAGTAACACTGAATAAACAGTGCTGAATCCATAGTGACGGGCAGGAACTGCGTGCCTGTCAGTGCAATTACGGTCCCTACTCCAGAGCTCTTATTCTTGAACAAACCTGTGCTGAAAATTATCTGCAGGGGTTAACAAGATCATTCTGAAGAGGAAGAAATACTCTTGAGTAAGACCTAGAAGGATTGAGCCCGCAGGGTAGAAGATGTTGCTTGTCCCAGTAAGCCCAAATCTTAAGACTGCCAAGACAAATGAATTCAAGACACTGACAGACAAGGGGAGACAAAGAGCAAATTCTGTGCACATTAAAAATAGCTAAACATGAAGGGACAGATCATGCCTCTTAGGCACTGGGCTAAATTGGG
Organism: Atrichornis clamosus; assembly: GCA_013400975.1. Taxonomy (NCBI): domain Eukaryota; kingdom Metazoa; phylum Chordata; class Aves; order Passeriformes; family Menuridae; genus Atrichornis; species Atrichornis clamosus. The sequence goes on along the minus strand of WBMZ01017024.1, from coordinate 17,883 downwards.
AATGGGTAGGAAGTCACATGGCTCCAAACATGTTACCTATTTACACTTGTCACTGGTACCAAATTACTTTCCTCTCTCTGCCACTCCCTTCTCTGCTCCCACGGTAGCTCAAACTCGAGCTCCCCCTCCTCCACAAGAACGTGCTATTAATATGTTTTCATATATCTCAAATCTAATGCCACAGAAGTCCCTGATCTGTTACACTTGATGATGGTTATAAGCAACAGACCCTGCTGAGAGAGAGAGAGTAGTATTCCATCTCACAGCAGTGGTAAATCTCCCAGCTGTACACTTCGGGTTGCACATTAGACACTGGTGTTATTGCACAGCTCTTCATCTGAGGAAACTGGACACCTGTCTTCTCCTTTGGCTTACGTGATACAGTTTTTGAACATATGGCTTCTGACTGTCTCATTCATGGGATTGGGATCATGCTGTCCGTGTTGACATCCAAGGTTTCCCAGTAACTTCCAGCATCACTTTCCAAAGCTCCTCCCTCCCCATATTTTTAGGTTTTTAAATACCCTCTTAGGAGACATGGGAAGCAAACAGTGTCCTTTTAGAGGATTCACAGCCAAATCTCTTTTCCCCCATATCTACTAAAGGAAGCACACAAGTTTAGATAAAAGAGTGGATGTGCTTCTGTGGATTTCCCTACCATTGTTTTCCCTAACACTTAAGCACTCTCTAGAGGTAAGTTGAAGTCCTATAAACAGCTGAGTCCTAATCCTTCCTGTTCATGACTTCATTTCTGAATCACCACATTTGTCCGTGGCACCTTCTTCCACGGGGAGCTTCTTTCTTCCTTCCTTGTTGCCCTAATTAGAAAGCAGCCCTCAGCCACAAAGGCACAAAGACTTTCCTTTGTTCTTTTGTCTCTCTGAGCATCTAAAGCATTGTGCTTTTTAAAACCTAATGTTAACAGTTGGTCTCAGCTTCAAGTGATTATCTGCCCTTCAAGGCTGACATCTTTACAAACAACTGGGAAAGAAAACTATTTGATGTACATACTGCATTATATGAAGTTGCACGGGAGACTCTCTGGCTCTGATTTTCTCGGCTCTGAGGGATTTATAAGCCAGCAGTGTTAGAGGTGGCTCTGTCAGGAAGCGGTGTCAGACAAGGCAGCTTTCCTGCACTTCACTGCAGCTCCTCAACTTGAATAATAGGCACATGCCCTGAACTGTTTTATCAGGAATCCTGAGACAAAGCAGTGAATTGACTTCTTCCCTGTCTGGCAGAAAGTTCATGACATGTTTATCTCTTGTTGGAGTTTTTAACATTCTCTGAAAGGCAAGTATTGAACATAATGGGGTCTGGCTTTGCTAATAGTAACAAAGGCTAGTGATTCAAAATAAATTTTTCAACTTTTCAGGAGTTATCAGCTGATCTGTTATTTAATATTTCTGTGTTGCAAGCCCGTGAACCTGAGCTTAATCCAGGTTAAGAAGAGCTCTTGCCTTTCAGTCTGTGGGAGTGACCATGAAAATGACTGTGGAGTTACTGTTTTTCATCAGACTTTATATGCTATATGTGTTCCCAAACATGCGTATTTATGTATCTGTTACAAGCAGGCAGGAGATGTGCAGGCTTACTTAATGTGCACTACAATACAGTCCTTTGGCTGATTTTTTTACCCCCCCTGAGGCCTTTTCAAATCTGAGCAGTTTACTTCATTCACCTGAAGTAAACGCTTGGTCACTTTTACTGCTAAAGAGTCCAGCCTCTCCACACTGGTGTTCTGAAAAGCGTAGTGCCTCATCAAAGAGGGCCTTGGCCAGGCATTTTCAAGCCCTGTTTTTAGCCAAGTGGTTCTGGACACAGCTTGGCCTTGCCCTCTCTGCCCCAAGGCGTGCTCACTGCTTGCTTGGCTGCATCCTTGGCTAAAAACCTTTCGTGACAACAGCTCAGACAAAGGCTGAAGACTCCAGGAAACAAGAGACATTTACCAGGTCATTCGATTTGAATTGGTGTGACTGGCAATTGGTATTTTCCTGTTGCAGCTGAAAGTGTTCAATAATTCATACACTTTACATAAAGTCTTGTGGCTTTTTCCATTCCCACCCATGTCTGAGATAAGGCAGACTGGATGGCAAGCAGTATTCAACTGAATGTGAATTGACGGGTTAAAATCTGCTGCTTCAAAAGGCTGATCTTAAGAGTCGGGGGTTTGTGTCAACACTACGGACTCCGACAATCTCTGGTAGGGATACTGGCTTTCTGAGTTGCATGGAAGGACATTTTTCCCCACTTCAGTCACCTAGAATGCTGCCATTAATCTGTAGTCTAGTTACTTCTGAGTCTAAACAACATTGCAATGCATTGTTACTGTAAGGAATCATGGACTGACTAAGAGTGGAAGTTGAGAAGCTTTGTGTTGAAGATCTGGTAAAAACTTCATTTATTTATTTTATTTTCGTTAATTTTTTTGTCTCAATGCCCTTCCTCCGTAAAGCTTTCTGTGCTGTCAGAAGGGCTGTAAGCATCCTGATATGAGTCTCTGCCGAAGCTTCCGTCCGACAGAGAGTGAATTGTTGCCTTGCTCCAGCCCTCGCGCCCCTCCATCCCGCTGTGCCCGAGATCCCCCGGGGAAGAGGCGCTCCAGGGGTCCCGGTTCGGACCGCCACTCGGTCGGTGACGCTGGGGCTCAGGGACTCTGCCTGAGTGGGCACAGGCCGTGATTTCGGGTGCCTCCGCACCGAGCAGAGGGCAGGCCGAGCCCGGCAGGCACCGCGTGGAGCTGCTCGCCGGGCCGCTGGCCCCGGTGCCCGGCGGTGGGCGGCTCCCGGCGGCGGGCAGCCGAGGCTGGAAGTCCGTGGAGTCCTGCCAGCCAACCCCCTGTACGTGTGTGTGTGTGTGTGTGTGTGTGTGTGTGCCAGCGAGGAGAGGTGGGGATGGGGCAGATGGGGGTGGAGTGGTAGGCTTGGGAAGATGGGAGGGAGAGAGGGAGAGAGGGAGGGAGGGAGGGAGGGAGGTGGAGGGATAGAGGAGGAGAGGGGGCCGGGTGCTTGCGATTGGTAAAGCTCCGCGAAGGCATCTGCCAGCAGGACTTCAGAGGAATGTGAAACCAAATCATTTAGAAGTTAAAGATAGACGCAGAATACACAGCATCTTGAGCCAAGGTTTAAATTCATCCCGCTCCGCCTGGCTTCTCCCAAAGCTCTGTTTGTCAGCTTGCCTCTGTCTCCTCTAACAGCTGTAATATTCCCTAAAAAAATAACATCTGTCTGGATACTTGGGAATTACTAAGGTGGCAAAAGAGATCATGGTGCATACAGTAGGGTAAGTAGGAAGCTTGCCTCTGCATGCATTTGCTAGGGTGATTCCTCTGGGCTTTCCTGCTGCTTTCAGAGCACTCTCGCAGTTCCTCTAGGATGAGGTGGATACTTAAGCTTTCCCCGGGCAATTTAGTGCCTCGTTTTTCCCATATGGATTATTTGAACTTTATTCCTCGGTGAAGTGTTAACTCACAAGGTTACTTTTTTTGGCATACCTAGGGAGTCTTGGGCTTTAATAATTTTGCCATTACAGTTTGGAGTACCGTTTTCCTAACAAATGATTTTTGTTATATGCCTTTGCTCTTCATTAGTGGGACATGCTGTTTGAAATGCTGCTTATTATTACAAAGTTGAAAAGTGAGTTGTTTTCCGCATTAGAGAGGATGTAATCAATGTTTGCTTGCTTGTTTGGCCGTGGTTTCACTTACAAACTATTTCCTCATGGGTGAATTTGATCATAGCACAGGGTTAATTAAATTTAACCTTCTTGTTTGTTCCCAAATAATGCTTTTACTTGGAGTTTGATTTTTTTTTTTTTTTTGTTTGGTTGGTTTTTTGAAAAAAACATTTTGGCTCTCCTTTTCTCTGAACAAAGTCCTTCTAGCAGTAATTTTAAAATGTGTGCATTCCTCTGATAGTCCTCACTTGGATAGTGCATTTGTGAGTAAAAAAAGAAGATTCAGGCTATCATGTTCTTTCTAGAACTTATCAAAAATAAATTCACTGTCCAGCAGATACATTGCCTCATTGATCAGTGGTTATTTTCAGGCAATTCCTGAAACATTTCTGATGAAGCTGTAGAGTTCCTATACCCAAGGGGATTTTAAAATACAGAAACTCATTGGGAAGTTAGATGTAATATTTGTTATATAGCAAGAACTTGTAGTCTTAGAGTTTCATCTGAATTCTGTGCTTTGAGTGTGTGTCGCCTAAATGCCGGCATCGTTTTTACAATTTATTCTGGGCATGTGTGTTGTACACTCGTAGTAGAGGAGCTCCTAACTTTAGCTCTGGTGTCAGTTCACCCAAACATACTCAGAATTCCTGACGTGTTAGCGCTGCCCGTAGTAACCATAGGAAATAGGTGCTGTCTGTGGATAACTGAAACGCCTGAGATTTTTGATTATAGATATCAGTGCTGAAGAGATGTGTATAATGGCAGTCTGTGTCTTGCAAAATATGTGAGAGTGAGTGAACTAAAATAGAAACAGTTCCTCTGTTTCAAGGAAAGATGATGTGTCTGGTATGTTTTGGTATCTTTCTGGCATTGGATTGGGTTCATCCCTGTTGATCAGCTTGCCCAAATTTTGTAAAACATCCAGGTATATTTGGGTGAGCAAATCTGCTGTGAAGTGTTTTCTGTGTGATTAAATGCAAGAGATGGAGAAGAAGGAAATAGATCATCTTTAGGGTAAATCTGGGGAAAAAAACCCAGATGCAGGGCTGAGAAATGACACTCAAGCCAGTTCTCTTATAGTTTGTAATGGCTGAGTGTTCTCTTAAGTGGCTCAGACTAGCTCAGCAATTCAGTCCCATGCTAAATTTGCAGGCCAACAGCTGTTTACATTAAGAAATCACTGTAATATTTGTTTTGGTACTGAAGTGGAAGACCTTTGAGACAAAAAGTGTCAAGATGAGTAAAGCTTTCATTGGGGCTTGGTAAAGCTGTGGTTAGTTTTTGGCTCTTGCACTGGGTCTTGTGCAGCTTCAGGCAAGTTTTGTGAATTCTCAAAGCTGCTGCAAACCAGAAGGGGATGGAAATACCTTTATTATTTCTCTGTATTGGGTACCTAGGTAGCAGTTCCTTGGGCTAGACATTGCCTCTGATGAGGCTTAACACAATAGGTTGCTGTTTTTAGATGCACCTTTCTGATGGCTGTGGCCTCCCCAAGGAGGGAGGAAGAATCCACAGATTTAGAAGTAGGGGTTCACTGCACCATTTCTAAGCTTCCTAAACTGAAAGAGAAAAATAGACTGACATTCAGAGGTGAGCAGAAAATAGAATTAATGTTCCATGGGAAATTCCTGAGTCAGTTCAAAATTTAATTGCATTTCCCTACCACAGTGTATTGCTTTTCAGAAGTTATAGTTCAGGAGCATGATGTTCCCATTTCATTATCCAAGACCCTTCTCCCATAATTAAATGTCCAAGAGGCACTGGAGAGCTTTGTCACAAAGAAACATGCTTTGTATTCTGGAAAGTGAGGCTGCATGAAAAACCTCCCTTCTGGAAGGGAATGAGCATCTGTCCCCGGAACAGGATGTTCCCAGGGTAAAGAGCTGCATTGTGGTATTGGATTGACTTTAAAAGGTGTGTTCTGGTCTACCTAATCCACCTGAAATAACATTTTCCGATCATCCTAACAATAAATGGAAAATGTCCAATAAACATATTTTCCCATAGAAAATGTTGCTGTATTTGATGCATTTTCTAAATTATTATAATGTTGACGTATTTACTGAAATGGAAAACCCTTGTCCAGCTGTAAGGGTGAATTTATCTGGATTAGGGTGAGAATGGTACTGTATGTGTTCAGTGATGATGTTACTAAACAGCAGAGTGATACTGCTGAGGTTTTTGGGTAAGGGTGTGGTAGCATTGTCAGGGCACAACACAGGAACTGGAACTTCTCTGCTTGCCCTCGTTCTCTTCTTTTCCCCTTCTCCCTCACTAGCCCTGTGCTTCTGAGGTGACTAGGATTTGTTGTGAAGTGGGGAGGCAGGAAGGAGAGGGAAGGAGACATCACTTTCTTAAAGGCTTTTGTAACAAAAGTGTTGCTAGGAATGGTGACACCCTCTTCTTCTTGATTTTCTGGACTTCTTTTCTCTCTGCAGCCTTCCCGTCCTCACATTTCCCAGAACCCCCACACAGCGGGAAATGGAGAAATGCTGCTGAGATAGAGGGGATGAGAGGGTGGGAGGGAGCCTGCCCCCAGCCCCTACCTCTTGCTGCATCAGAGAGAGGAGAGATAATGAAGATGCTGATCTTCAGGGAGATCAAGCAGGGATCAAAACATGGATGACGGGAGCACAGGACTACAGCAGAAGCTCGTTCCTCCTGGGTTTAGGTACTGGGTTAGTGGCTGAGGTGCTGGCACAGTGTTCATCACTAGCACATGCCATGCTTTTCCGCTCTCAGGACCTGACTGGTGTTGCCTAAGGAGGAGAGCTGGTAATATGGCGCATCTGGATAGTGGCATGTCTGCCTCTGGGGGAAGCAAGTCATGGTCCCTCCCTTTTTGTTACCATTAAGTAAGTGACTTTGTCATGAGAGTTCAGAAACATCACGCTTTCTGAGGTGAAAATGGGTTTGCAGCATTTTTTCCTTTAATAAATCCTACACTTTTTTCCAGTAGCAGGGGTATGCTTATGGGTATTAAAAATCCTTCCTTGCTAGATCTTACAGCTACTGTACATGTTCCTCATTTTCTTTTTTCCTGTCATGATCTTTTTTCCTTTGTAAAGCTTTGCTTTTAGCCTCTTCTTCAAGCTTTTTGCAGTGGTCATTTTGCCATAAATAAGAAAATGAAAGTGTCATCAGGAATCGGTTGGTAAGGAGTTCAAGGACTGTTTCCCCAAGGCTCCCTGACAATGTACTGGTATTTTTCTGAACTCAAAAGTACATAGAAGCAACTTGCAGTGATGCAATTTCCTTTGGGTCCTAATTAATCTAGTCCCAGGGACAGCACCTGACTTGTTTTGGCAGAGTATCACAGCCTTTATATGGTGTAGCACACTGTAGAAAGCCTCAATTCTGTAATATAATTCTGTAAAAAAAACCCAAGTGAATGCAATTATGATGTCCTGTGCAGCCATGTTATCACCCCTGAGTCCAGGAGTGGAGACCCAGGGAAGTTGCCAGTCCAAGCAATGTTGGATCTCCTGTACTTACTATTCACTGTGGCTCCTGGTGTACCAGGGAGTGAAGTACTTCCTGGCTAATTATTATGGTATGCAGTGACTTTACCTGGAAACACAGCAGTTCTTCCTACTAATAGGATGCTTAAAAATGCACCTAATTGCAGCTGTGGTAGTTGAGAGAATGCCTAATACCTAACAGTCTTGAAAAAACCATTCTCCCTGGCAGGGGGTATTACAGGAAGCTGAATTTTACTGTCTCTTTCCTGTGTCTGAACCAATTACATGGCCTCTTGCTATAAAACTTGATTTGGGTATTATACTCTGAGTAATAAAGAGATAGGAAAGCAGTGGAAATAATGAATCGTTATTTCTTAATTCATTTGCTGGTGTGGTGGCTGTGGGCTGAACATAACTTTCCATGGGGCAGTGGAGGGGACAGGTCAGCTTCTGTGCCCGTGATCTTTGACAAGCCGTGTTGGGGGCTTGGTGTATCCCTTTCTGAGAGCAGTGGTGGTGATACTTGCTCAGTTCCACGAAGTGCTCCAGGATCAAGGGATGAAAAGTAGTACCTAAGTGCTGCATTCTTCTTCTATGTCTATTGTAAAGATAAGACTAGTCTGGTATGAAATACCTCCTTGTAAATTTGTAAGAAAATTTGCACTAAGTGGAACCTCAAAAAAAAAAAATCAACACAGAAAAGTGTGAGCAAGTAGACTTTAAAAGCAATTTAATGACAGCTTGTGACTAGTTCTTTTAAACACAATGAAAGTAAGCAAAGGCAAAGCATAGAGGAACATGCTTGGAGTGAAGTTGTCCTTGAGTACTCTTTACCAAGTAACAGCTGCAGATAGAATTAGTAATCTTAGGCTTTCCTGCTACATTTTAAAAATACCTTGTTTAACGGAAGTATGTGCTTTCTAGTAATGACTGCCATTTCAGTCTGTGTTCATTCTTAATGCCACGTTGTCCTTGGAAGAAGGTCACGGAACGCTTCGATTCTTTCCAGATTTTTGAAACAATGATAGTTTGACTATCGCGTGTTTCTTTGCCCCGTGTTTTTTTAATGCACAACTAGTTTATATTACATTAAGAGATCTACTGTATCATCTGTGTGATATGGAAATACAGTCTGTTCCCTGGTTTTAGGCCATTGTTTTTTCCTATAAATTGACTTGAAAATGGCTAACTTCACACCAAAAAAAACAGTGTTAAATTACAAATGCAGCACATTGATTTAACATTTTTTTAAACTTTTGAGTTGATAATTCTGAAATCTTGTCACGTTTTGAACATGGAATCCTAATTATCTTGTATGATTGAAAGCCTTCTCACCTACTTGAGGAACTAAACTTAGTCTAGGAGAGCTGGCCAGTCCTTTGCAGACTAGAACCCAGGAAAAAGGTACACCAAAAATCCAAGTATGAAAACAATTATCTTGGAATGTGATGGATATTTTTAATTGCTATTACTATAGCAAATACTTAACTTCTCTTTGAATATACACCAACAATCTTGTTTCCAGAGAGATCAAACAAATTTCCAAACAGATCAAACAAAATGCAAAGTGTTGTATGGTTTTATATTAGTTCTTAAAAGTTCGATCACTTTCCATGTCTCGTTAGGGAAAATAAATCACATCAACTTAACGCAGGTACAAATTGTTTTATGCTGATTGGTACAGAAATGCAGGGAGAGTTTGATGAAGCTGAGGCTCAAGCTCTGTTCTCTGCCAGGCTATTCTGTAAACAAGCCATGTTTTTCTTCTGAGAAACCCACTTCTTATAATGCTGTCTCTCACATTACTTCCCCTACAACCTGTTCTGTGTCCTGGCTTCCCATCTTTCTCTGCCACCTTCCAAGCTTCTTCATCCAAAGTTCAGAGTTGTCTTTCCCCTGATTCCAGCTGTAGAGCTGGATGACCCATCAAAAATGTCATCACAGCAGCCTGGCAGCAGCAGCACATTCAGAAGTGGTAATTCAGCAAAAGTCCTTGCTCCATCTCCTCTTCTTGCCTAGAGGGTCTCAGTTAGGGAGGAAATTTCTGGAGGAGCCACATTTTCAAATACAGGAGGTTGTGTGTGGCTTGCAAGGAGCCCCCTTAACGTGTCTCCCATAGACCCACGTCAGTTCAAAACAGAAGTCATCAGCAAAGGTGCAGACCTTCAGCTGCTGGAGCAATAATTTGCACTTGTAAGCTCTAAAGCTCTCTGTGAACCATCCTTGGGGATTGAAGTATGACTTCTGTTAATAAACCCTGTGGCTGTTTGGTGATAGCAGCAGAAAGATAACAATTGTACCTGCTTGCAGAATTCTTGTGTGTGAAAGCATGGAGGAATGAAGGCTTCTCAGCAAAATAATGGTTAAAGATTTCTTTTAGCACAAGTAAAACTATTTCTTTTCAATAGCTTTAGCTTGGAAAATTGCTGAAAATGTATAAATAATACATTCAGTTTGACTCTAATATCTGATATGTAGTGTTGCAGGTCAGCCGTAAAATTCAGCAGAGCAACTGAAAAAGGTTTTATAGTAGGAAGCGGGGGTAAACAGAGGAAACTTGCTAAAACGATGACGGTGAAAAGCAATTATGTGACCCTAGGTGATAGTAAATATAATTTCAGAAATCATACAGCTAAATAAATAAAGGAGGTAGTGGATGGTTGAAAAGCATCCACACAAATATAAGTTTTTAATCTACGTTAAATCTGGTAATGTATTCCTAAATAGAATTAAATGTTTTAGAATTTAAAGGAAAAAAATTAGTTTTCAGGCAAATTTTAGTTTTTGAAAAAAAAAAAAGTAGTTTCCAGACTTAGGTGAGCTCTTTGCAGTACATTTTGATGGAAGGAGGAATAAATAGGTGGTGGCTGAGAGCCCCATGCAGTTGCTCACAACTCGGTGGTAGCTTGGACTGAATGGGCCTAATTTTTGCTGTTGCACTTTTTAATATCCACTTTCATTGGAACAGTGTATTCTCTGTGAAAAAGGCATAAACTCAGTAGACTGATAATTTTTTCAGGCCACTCTCTTTTTCAGAAAGCGGAAAAAACTTCCTTGTGCACAAAGCCTCAGCTTTGTAACTGTGCATGTAAAGTACTAAATAAGTCATCCATTGTGTTATGTCCAAGAGAAACCAAACTTTGCAGAAAGCAACCCCAGCCTAGCCAGGTCTGTCCATACCTATTTAACAGGTCGTTAGTCCTATCCTTTTTTTGTAGTACACCATGGTAGACGAGTGCTTGGGCTTGTACTCTGCATGATTGCCTGTACTGACAGGCTCAATGTAGAGCAAGGACTTAAAATTGGGTATTTCAGCCGTGGAAGAAATAGTCCTACTTGTTTTTCCACCCTGCTCCTGGTGGGTAGAGCAAATAAAAAGTGGGAAAGTTTATGCCAATACCAGCCTGGCCCTTGACGTGTTGCAGTATTTTGCACCTGTGTTAATTATAAACTACACACAACTTGGTGCCTTTTGTGAGGCAGCATTGCAAGGGCACTCTTGGCTCCCCAGGCACATGGAGGCTGCAGTGGTGCTGTGCAGCTCCAGGAGGTTCGCTGAGCTGTATCCTCGTAGCTCTTGACACCAGTACCAGCTGGGGAAGAGCCTGTGGGACAGTGGCTCTTCAGGAAAGGACAGAGGTTACTGTGAATCTCCAGTTGCGCATTAATTGGCGATGTTGAGCTGTTGCACAACAGAAAGGAGACAAAGGAAAGCACAATACTGGGCTGCACAAGGGACTACAGCCTGCAGGGAGCAATCCCCACACTGGTGAGCTCTCAGCTGGAATTCTGTGTTCAGTTTGGAGCGCTACTCTTGAAGAAAATGCTGATCACTTCGGATGTGGAGAAGAGAGCAGTAAAAGTGACCAGAGATCCATAGAACATGTGCCAGGAGGAAGCCCTGGGAAAGGAGCACATTTTCTGTGCCTAAAGAAGAGCAGCCTGCTGAGGAGTGAGCAGGAGACAGCCAGGTTTCCAAGCACAGACAGAACAGTAGAACAGATAGGCTGTTGCAAAGACTAGGCCAGTAATCTCTTTTCTGTGCCATAGACAAAGAGAAATGGATCTAAAATGAAGCAAGGAAGGTGAGGTAAACCCTAGGAAAGTTTTATCCACAAAGTACACTGCCAGTGGATCTTGTGGAGTCTCCATCACTTGAAGTGTTATGAATGGCTTTAACAAACATGAACAAAATGTATCTGACTTACCTCACAGTGGGAGGTGGATTACATACCTTTCCTACCATCCCTATGATTTGACGATACTGTTGATAATACTGCACATGGAATTATTTTAATGACAGACATGCTTTCTAAATTCTGGTTACAAAGATCTCTGCAGAGTGGAATGCATTTTGCTGAGGTGCAGGAGGCACTTAATCATCATATAATTTCCTGATTTTGAAATGTTCCTTAGATAAGTGGTTAAGGTATAAACAGCTGGCTTTGCATTTCAGCTCAAATATCATTGTCCTGAAATACTTGGGGACATCAGTTTGTCAGCTGGCACTTGACAGTCCATCCTAAATCTGAAACACGTAATTGGATTCTTCGGATGAAATCTGAGTTTCCTTTGAAGTCACGGAATTTCATAGGGTCAAAATTTCACAGTCAGGACAGAGTGATGCCCACTTGTATGTGCTCAACTTTACTGTCCTAGGCAGGCCTGTTGTTTTCAGGACAAGGATACAAGGAGTGGGTTGTAAGAGCACGTAACCTTTGCTATTGCAAGCATTTGGTTGCAGAAGGGGGCCTTGGGAGTTCTTGTGTGGGTGAGTGAGAGCTTGCAACAGGCATTATGTGAGGTGAATTAATTTTTTTTCCTTTTTTCAGATAATGTCAACAAAACTAATTTACACCATCTGTTCTGAAATAGAGACAGTAGAAAAGCAATATCCATTTTGGTTTTTAACATTTCTTCTGATAATACTTTAGGCATTCTGTATTCTCTTTTGTGTATGTAATTTCTTCCCTTTTGCTCATTGAGAAGAGGGGTGTTCTCCCCCAAAATGTATTTTTTATTGCCAGTGGCCTTTAATTTGCATTTAGTATTCAGATGAACTATAGCTGCAAGTTAAATGTTTCTTCAGCTACTGGTTAATCCCTCCTGATGAAATGCATGCAGAGAAGTCTCCAGGTGCTATGAGCGGTAGTAGTTCCATTGGAAGTACTCTGACTTTGTTTATGCCAGTGTTAATTCAGAGCACTGGTCACAGATTTAGAGTAGGTGATAGTCAGAATGTCATCCTAAAAAAGAGATCACACTGATGTAGAAGCTCAGTGTCAATCTCAGAGTTAAGAGTTAAATTTTTGTGCCTCATAATGTGTTGTTGCATTTCACATCCAGATTTCTTTGCGGGCTTTTCTTAACTGTGCAATGATGTGCCATGTTGTAGGAATTGCATGTGTATACCTGAAGCTGAAATAAGCCCACAAGGAAGCACAAACCCCAGACTTCAGGACCACCAATACATCAGTTGTTAATAACCTTACAATGTTATTATGCTAACACTAGAAACATAATTAAATTGGAATGATTTGAAACTGCCATTAGGGGGAAGAAGACGGAAGAAAACAGTTTCATCCTCACAACATCGTGTTTTCATTGACCTACTTAGAGTAGGGAAGAAAATGTGTCCCTTCCCATTACAGCAGAATAGGTTTGTTCAGCAATTTTATAATGCAACTACATAAGAGAAGACTGGATTTCCTAACCACTCCAGGAGGATTTGGAAAGGAGAGTAATGTTATTTCACACACTTAGGACTAAGATGTGTAAGTTCCTGTCCAAGCTATAATGTTATTAGTTTAATCAATTTGGCAGAAAGTGCTTAGAGTCAAAAAAAGGGGAAAAAAAAGACTTGTATTCAAAGGTGAAAGGAAAAGGGCTGTGCTTGGACTGCAGCTTTGCAGAGAGACCTTCTGTGGGCAATTACATTTCCTTTGTCTTCATCTTCCCTGTTTGAAAGCCTTTGGGCTGCTGGGCTGGGAGCAGAGGAGTCCTGAGCATGGTGCAAAGTACAGCACCACCTCTGCGTGTCCAGCACCCCTGCCCAAGCCACTGAGCAGGGAGCCACAACTGAAAGCCCACTGCATCTGAAACACCTCCAGAGAGAAATCCTGCGTGCTCTTCCTCCTCCACATCTGTCCCAGGAGCAGAGAGTGAGATGCATGTGTCTGGGTTACTCCAGCCATGGGTCATGGCAGTGCCCATGTGCTGGGCAGCATGGGGGTGCAGCCCTCCTGCTCCAGACTTGGGCATTATTATGGTATTTAATGTTTGTTGTCTTATGCCTGAATTAATAAACCATCTTCATCTGAAAATAGACACCTGTGGCTACTTCCTAGGCTGCTCAGGTCACATTCCTCCACAAGGTGTTGTTGGTAATTTAGTATTGTCAGAAACATTAGTCACTGCCATAGTAGCTTAAAAATGCACGGTAGGAGCCAGCTGGTAATTAACAAATTAGAGATATCATCTACATTTTCCTCAAATATTTCACATGTAGCAAAAATAATTAGAAGGAGAGCACTTTGGGGGTTTAAAGCTGTTGCATATATTTAAAACATTGTGCCATGTTAGGAAATTACTCATTGTTTTAAAGGTCAGCTAGGCCTAATTTTGCCGCTGTCCCAGGATTCAGTGATACACTCTGAAGAGTTGTGAAGGAGGGAAAGAGCCAGAGTCCTGTCTTTTTTGTTAACCCTTTAATTCTGCCTCATTTAGCAAATTCAAGCCAATGACTGACTTCTGTGCCTGTTTTCAGGAGTGGCATGACTGTGGGTCTCAGCTGCTCTCTTTTGCACTTAACTTCCTTTCATGTTAGAAGTGTCTTGAATTGGAAGGTTATGTGCATGTGTGTGTGATGAAAAGATGAAATTGGCTTATAATTGAAGCCAAGGAGAGAAAAAATTAACACAAGTTGTATAAAACTGCGACACTGGGACAGACACCACAGTATGAATGAAGGTGGTGATGGGTTTCATTATGTAGTGTAACTAAAATATGCCGGTATGCACAAGCTTGCTTTAACTCACTTGGCATCTCTGTGTTTTATCGCCAGATGGTGACCAGCAGTTTCAAATTGAGATGCTCTCAATTACCTGTGTGTGATGGTTGAGCGATAGTATACTTTGATATGTCTCCCATCCGTGCTGCTTGAGCCCAGTGCTCCTTGATCCTCCTGCAGCCTGGCTCCAGGACTTGGCTCTGAGTATCACAAGCCTTTGACTCTGCTTTTTCTCTGGGGCAGGATCTGATCTGAGCACTCTGAGGCAGACGAAGCAGGGAACAGAGCAAACGATCCGAGGAGCATCATTTCTACGGGTAGGGTGCAGTTACCTGTCTTCGTGGGGAGTGCTTGGGTACTGGCAGAGGCTTTGAGAAATATGGTTTATGTTTGAAAACATTCTTCTTGGAGATTAAAAAAAAATGATGTTGTAAATGTGGTTGGGTGTTTTTTGATACATAGTGCAAAGTTTTTGTCAGTAACAGAGTTTGTGTTCAAGCTTTGAACTCATGGTACAGCTGTACAATGTAATGAAAGGCAGAGAAGAATCTGCCCTGTAATACTTTTGCTGTTTGCTACATTTATTCACCTCCACATTGATGGAAGAGCACTGGGGATTTCAAAGCATGCGTTTCTGAAGCTTATGAAAGAAAAGGAATTCCATATGCAATTTCTGTTAAGATTTTTAGCCTCTTAGAGTTAGGATCAGGCATTTTGAGTGCTTCTTAATACCCTTTGGTACTAAAGCACAAGGGGTAGAAGTAGAAAAAGGCTGGTAAGTTATTCACACAACAGTGTTAACAGTGTAAACTTACTTTGTGCACCCTGAATTCTCTTTTGTTGTTCTGGGTGACTTTTGCTTGGGGTTTTTCTGGTAGTACTTTGTACTGACTGTTGTCTCAGCAGAAAACTTTCCGTGTTTGTACTGTGTAACAGTAGAGCATGAAAGTGCAGGTGACACTGGAGTCACACAGAGTGCAGACACGGTGAGAGAGTGATCCTGCTGACTGCAGCTGGCTGAGTGAGAACTGATATCTGAGAGGGCAGACAGAAACAGGAGCATGCCACCCTTCACCTATGATCCCATGGCGTAGTGAGAACAGGCCTCCCATCTCCCGGCCTAGTGCCAGCAGCACAGCAGGCACTTTCTGCAGTGCTGCCTGCAGTCCTGGTCCCTCCGCTGTCCACACCAAGGAGCCTGTTGAAGGCACCATGTTTCTGTTTTTGCTGGTGTTTCTGGATTTCCCCCAGTGCAGCCCAAGGGCAGGGTGTGGGGGTGGTCCAGCCTGGTTCTGTCCCCAGGCCATGGAGTGACAGCTGGGCACACACAGACCTGGCAGGGCTCCTGGCATCCATGGTGGAGACGTGGCTGGATGGTCTCAGCTGTGTATCTCTCCGAGTGACAGAGCAGTGTTTCCTAGTGCAGGAGCTGTTCTTGCAGGCAGGGCCTTGCAGTCCATCCAGGGATTACAAGGCACATCAAATTTTACTACAGTTTATATCCCCCTGAAGCCCTTCAAATACACAAAAAATAACACAGACTTCATAATGATTATGGCTTCTTAAACTGCTGTATAAATATTGGTACTATATTTTCTAAATTATTTTTTGTGTTAATTCAGTTCATGACCTTCACACTTCAGGTTTTAAAATGTCATTACATTGCATAGAAGACTAGATTGCTGTTGAGGAGAATGAAAATACCATACCAAGGGGGAAAAAAAGTTTTATTTCTTCAATCTGGTTTAGTTCAAGTAATTGTGGAAGGTAAGGGATGTCTTTAATACCTGTCACTCCTTTGTACTGATGCTTTCAAAATATTTGGACACAAGTCATGGAGCTTTCTGTTCACCTGGGAATGAAAAAAGACATTCAGTCTGAATGTCCTTAGTTGCTGCTTTTCTCACATTACATTTTGGGTTAGAATTTCTGCAAAGAGACTATGCAGAAATCCCAGAGCAATTTAAGCTTCTAAGATTTTTCTGTTCTGTAGTTTATTTTGACAAAATAATATCCATATAGCTCTGTATTAATGTATTTTTGTGATACTTGGATATTGCATTCAAAACACAGCATTTCAATATAATTGCTCAAAATCAAACTTTATGTAGGTAAAATACATTATTTGCTGCATTCCTTTTATTCTGAACAATTTTATAACTTCTATTCCAGCTGTATAATTTTCTGGAAAAAAGCCCTCTTACTTCTGACACCTTGTGTTCTGTGCTCTTCTCCTCCACTGCTCAAGTCAGACTAAGGCTGTCCTCTTCATATTTTAACTTTATTTGATATTTGGGAAGCAATAAGATAACCTATGTGTTCTGTGTTCAAGCTGGATGACTGAGTAATTCCACAAATACTGCTGCTCACTGGCTGATCACTGCACTTGCAATTTACTTTTACTAACAAAAATGCCAAAGCCCCACAGCTTGAACAATTTGATTCCAAATATAGATGACTAAGCTGGAAACCCATTTATTTTCTAGTTTCTAGCAATGATAAGTGAGATTCAAGAGTCGCTACTGGGATTCTATGGGCAGTAGTGGAAATTCTGGAGGAGCTGTGAGGAATTTTGGTTGAATTTGGGGGTAATCCGCTGTTAGGAGCTTTTCAGTGCTCTACTTACTCCATGCTTACAGAAAATACTTCCTTTTATTTCAAACAGCCAAGCAAAATGTCGTTCCCAGCCACTGCCTCAATGTCTTCCCTCACTAAAACAAAACAACTATTTGCTGAGGCTGCTTTTACATGTGCATTTGTTCTGTTTATAGGATCTCAAACTCTGCGTGTAAAGATCTGTGTTGGCATCTTGCAGTGAGTGTTTCCCTGCCAATGGGAACCCAGGCTCACGTATGCGTGGTTTTGAAGCAAATGGTTCTGGTGATATGT
Source organism: Atrichornis clamosus (assembly GCA_013400975.1). Taxonomy (NCBI): domain Eukaryota; kingdom Metazoa; phylum Chordata; class Aves; order Passeriformes; family Menuridae; genus Atrichornis; species Atrichornis clamosus. The sequence continues at coordinate 849 of WBMZ01017024.1, read as the reverse complement.
GCAGGCTTATCTGCTCAGCTTGTCGCTTTGAGTGGAGCCTTCTGTGATGAATTGACAGGATGAAAAAGTCAGTCCATTCTGTTTAGAATTACGTGTGTTTATTCAGTCCATTGTTAATGCTGGTGCTGTTATTCATGCACGATTTCTGCTTCCATGTAAGTTTTATTATACTTTGGTCTCCTGTAGCACCCAACAAACTTTTAGAAAACACTTCCCCAGAAACCGTTATTTCACTGCAATTATAAAAGAACATGCATATGAATCACAAATGAGAATATTACCCAACAAGATATTCCTAGAAACAGGAGAGCACTTACATGGAATACAATACATTAATCATTTATAAAAAGCCAGTTATTAAAATGATTTTTTTTTAATACTGTACATGGAGTACACTGATGATGTGAAAAGCCTGTTCACTGAGGATGTTTGGGGCCTTTTGAAACTTCCTTAAGTTCCCCTCTTCACACTCTTGTCACAGATTTGAAAAGGAAAAGCTCAAATATACTAGTTTGGATGACTCCAGTTTAAGTTATCTCTAAAGGATGAGTATATATGTATGTGTGTGTATATACACATGTGTAGGTACATGTGTACAGATACATTCAACAAGCTTTTGTCTGTAAGAGAAGTCCACAGTGTGCTTGGTGCTTCTTAATTTCTAGAGAACTTGTCATGAGCAAAGACTTTGCCTACTGAGATAATGCCATAGTCGAGATCTGTGGTCGTAAGCAGATCTCTGAACTGAATGGAAGTCTGATGAATCTAGCTGAGCTATCATTTCTTCACGAGGCTTTATCCCTGGGTTGCCTTCAGATCTACATGTTAGGAAAGGAAAGGAGAAAGGAA
>WBMZ01017022.1:0-38931 GCA_013400975.1 Atrichornis clamosus | reverse complement strand
GGGCGGCGCCGGGCCGGGGAAGGGCCGGGCGGCGGGGGAGCCCCGGGGAGCCGCAGGGGACGCGATCGGGCTCCCCGCGGGAGCGGGGCCGGCGGAGGGGCCGCCCCGGAGGGGTCGCGGCGCCCGCCCGGGGCGATGTGTCGCGTGTCCCTCCCCGCCCCGGGCCGAGCTTTGCCCTCGCCGGCTCGGGGTTCGCTCCTGCGGCGCCGGCAGCGCCGGGGGACCGCCGGTGCGGCGCGGAGGGTGCCGGTGCTGCGTTCGAACCACGTTCGCGGGCTGAAGTGATGCAGCAGAATTGTTTTCCTTAAAGTCCTTGAAACGGTGAAGTGCAAGGAGGGCACACGGGGATGGTGTTGGGCGCAGGTAGGGCACAGGGGTGGATGTTGGGACACAGGGATGGATGTTGGGACACAGGGATGGATGCTGGGGCACACGGGGATGCTCTTGGGGCACAGGGATGGTGTTGGGCACACGGGTGATGTTGGGGTGCAGGTAGGGCACACGGGGATGGTGTTGGGGCACACGGCGATGGCAGCGGCAGGTCCTGCCCGCTCCCCTCGCCGTCCCTGGGGACACACATCACTGGATCCCTGCGCGATCCGTGCTCCCCCCGTTCCCTCCTGACCAACCCCACCTGGAGCTCCCTGTGCATCCTGACCCGCACCAGTTTTATTTTCGTGCTGCATTGCTGTTGACATGGAAACCAACACCACTTTCTGTTCCAGAGAATTGGAAGCTAAAGCTACCAAAGAAGTCGAAAGAAAACTAAGCAGGTAAGAGACTCATTTAAATTCTCTCCTACAGTTTAGATGGAGAGTTGGCCTAGGGCTAGGAATAGTTGTGGGCTTTATCATCAGCTTTAATCTCTTGTTAATTGTAAGGCTAAAAAACCCCTGAATTTGAAAATGTCCTCTATTTCCTCTATTGCATAGAGAAATCTCTGCAAGATTAGTTAATTCTGTAGAGTAAACACCTTTTTTAGGTGAGATTTCTTTTGTGTAACAACTTCAGATATTTAAGAGAGTTTCTTTAACAGGGGGAGTTTTTTAAGAGAAAAGTAACTTTTCTGCACTAACTTGCAGTACCTAACAATAACTGGAAAATGAATGAAGGGTTTGGGGGTTTTTTATACACTTCAGGCAGATATTGTTGGGAGGCAAGACAGTTGTGGCAAGAATTCGAATAAACAGTACCTTGTCATATAACTGCTGTCTCTTTGCCTCTTTTGCCACGAAGAGTTAGTTGGTGAATTTCCTGTTTCCATGTAACTTGTAGAATGGGCAGTTCCTTAACTCAGGAGTTCAGATTCATGTTGAACTAAGAATTCTGTGCCAGTAACATGCATCACTTTTGTATTTAAGTGTTGTTTCTTCGGCACCATTTGTTTTTAGTCAGGTTACTTTCTGCAAGTATCCGCTCTATTGCTTACATTCTTTATTTTCAACTTCTGTCCTACTTCCTTTTTGGGTTCTTTTTCAGTTAGACGTTAAAGGGCCTTTTGCTAGTGATCTGTTAAAGGGATTCCCACTAGGGCCATTTGAAATGTGCCCAAACCCTGAATATAATTGATAGAATCTCAGGTTTGGTACCCTGCCTTTTTCCTTCTTTCCTGTGCCTGAGCAGTCTCCAACTTCCAGGCTGAGCTATGATTGCACTGTGAGAACTGCACTGCTTTCCCCTGCTCTCAGTGCATGTCTTCCTTTTTCTTTTGGTAATACACTTAAGCATGAATGATTTTTCCCATGTTGTTGTTGAAATACAAGGGGTAATTGGGATCCATGGAACCTCTAAGATACCTTTGGCACATTGCTGGTAACCCATCAGCGTTCTGGGACTCGCTGCGTTCGCGATGCCAGAAGTGATTTCAGAACTGTGTTATTTAGAGTGACAGAGTGCTGAGTTTAAAGCAGCATTTGATGCCAGTCTTAGTAAGTCAGTAGATCTTCACAATTTTATGACCTTAGCAGAGATCTTGTCATACTGGCAGGCGAAGCCGAGAGTAACAAGAAGTGAAAGAAAACTACAGAACTGCCAAAATTCAGTGTTTGGAGAGTAAATCCCGCTATGGAATGGGTCCCCGTGTCTCTCTGACACAGAGGGGTATGTTTTATTCATTTGAAAGATTCAGAACTGGTTTGAAGTTCACATTAATGCCCCAGCTGGTTTATGTTTAGCCAGGGAGCTCTCGTTGTGTGAGCACACAGCTGATAACTGTGGCATGCCTGCACTGGATAGACCTGATTAATTGTTTTACTGGGGTAGAACTCAGCAGATAGCCCTCGTTCTTTCTCCAGTGTCATTATTTACAGTCTTATTAAATTTGCAGTGACCCAGTCAAACTGTAAAAGAGCAAATATCCTTTCCTGGGAAGGTACATAGACCTGTGCTAGAGTTTATGTTGATCTCAGATTTCACAGTATGGAAATAGATTGTGAACTCCACGGGATGTTGGCTTTGCTTTGTGTGTGTTCTGAAGTCACTTCTGGAGTTTATGCTTATAAATTAATGGGTAGCAAATACACTTTTTAATCTTACTGGGGATATTGGCCTAGACTGTGGGTTTGTGATAGGATAAGTATTATAGCTTTTACTACAGCTTTCTTACCCATTTGGAGTGATCCCTGTTTTACACTCAAGATTAGCATTTGTCTTGTCTGGCCTTTTGGAAAAGAACCCTCATTTGGTCTGTGTTCTCTCTAAAATTCATCCATGCCTAGAGCTGTGCAAATATTCCTGGTCTCAAAAATAAGCTTAGTGCATGACTTGTGACAGTGATTCAGATAAATCCGTTGCACACTGTATTGTTGCATCATGTTAAGAGTTAAATGTCACCTGGTCAACCACAACAAGAGCTTTCTGGTGTTAACTGGGGAAATCTAAGAGTTAAATTTGGTTCAGATCAGGACTGCTAAAAATCACCATTTAGTTCTTCTGATTTAAGCAATAACTTTTCAATTCTGTTTGGTAAACAGGGCTTTCCTGCCTCATTTATGTGGAACTGAGAGAAGGTAAATATCTGAAACATGTTTACAATTATTTTCCCAAGCCCAGGGGTTTGACTGTTGCTTCACAAACATGCGAACCATAGGGAAGAGCTTCCATTGCTTCCATTCACCTGTAATTCTGCTCCACATTGGTTGCAGACTGGCCATGTTTTGGGAGAGCAAGCTTCTCACCTCTAGATTTCATCCATGTCTTCTGCAGAGTTACTGCTGTACAATTGATTTTTACGCTTTCATGTTATAATAACCACCATGTTTCCGTGATACTTTCCTTATTTGCTGCAGGGAAAAAGTAGACCTGGCTCAGTGACAGAGACATAGAAAAACAGGGAGAAATGTAGTTTCTGTTGATGTTTAAGCACTTGATTTCCTATTGGCTTTTGGTGAGTGTGGGTCTTTTTCCTGATCAACTTCTTAGGGAAAGATGTCTGCTGTGAAGTGGGAAGAGTTTATTGCAGAGAAAACATCCTATTCGTGCTGTTTGAGACCTGTACAGATACTTGGGCAAAATTACACATCCCTTTCTCCTCCACAGACAGTTTTTCAGGTTGTCCATGATTGCCAGGTGGTCCCCATAAGGAGCCTTGTATTTACCTTTGCTGTTTCAGTTGCAGCAGCCCCCGTGCGAGGCAGTGCTGCCTCTGCAGCAACGACACTGCAGCAGCCTGGACCAGGGGGAGACTTGATGCTGGACTTGAGCAGTTGATTATGGAGGAGCAGTTTAATCTGCCTTCTTCGGTCCCTCATTTGCTACAGGAAGATAGGGATTGTTCATGGCTGCTGCTGGGGTCCTGTGTAGTTGGATGATAAACTTCTTGGGAAAGAGATCTGTCTTTTGTCTGCTTATGTAGTAGTGAACACCTCGGATGAAACTTGAGGGCAAAACTAACACAGATATTCCAGAATTATGGTGCATTTACAGTCCTTGTATTTGGGAATGTCATTGAGATGAGCCAGCTTCTGTGTTAGGAGAATGGGAAAACTGAGTGTATTCCAGGTAATTGGTAGTGGCAGACATGGTAGGTAGAATTCTATCACTTCACTTTTAGGGTGATAATTTAAAGACTGAGGTATTTAAAAGCTAAAAAAGAAAGTAGCTGATACACATTTACTAATTAATTATTCATTGACGTATTTTTTCCAGTTTTTAGCTTGGCAGCACCTCTCCTCTCTGTTAATAGCTGGAAAGAACACACATACACACGTCTGGAATTGAGTGGGTTTGTTTTGTTCTCACTGCCTGAGGCTCTCTGTGCTCTGAGGAACACGCTGGGTGGGTTCAGGTGCTAGAGCGTTTCCATCCGAGGCACTGATGGGGTTTGTTGGGGTTTTTTTGTGAACTTCAAAGTACTGGTGTCTATTCCATAAACTCCAAGTGCTCTTTTGGTGTAGTGTGCTGTTTTGTGGATGGCATGGGTAAAGGAATTGTAGGATTCCTTTTTAATCAAAATGTGCATTTTATAATTGATTGTAGAATGCTGGTGAGTAGGACAGCTAGCTGTTGGTTTTTACAGAACCTGAAAAATCACCTTTATTGGCAGTTGTATGTAATTCTGTCATTTCAAAAACCTGAAAGATGGGGGAACTTATAGGTCAGAATACAGAAGGCTTATCAGTCTCAGCAACGGTTGGAAGAGATCAGCTGTAGGTTGCACACGTGGTGCTGTCTTTGCAGAATTGTTAAAGACCTTTCAATTCCTGATGCTTACCTGTAGTTACCTGGCAGTGTTCCACCTGTAGCACTGCAAGTTAATTTATAACTAGAAGAAGAGCAAATGGTGGAAAGGATTTATTGACTTATTTATTTATTTACTCCAAACTTTGTTTAATATGTCCATCACTGGAAACTTCAGAGTGGTTTCAAAAGCTGCTGTGCATAATCAGTTCTAATTCTTACTTGTATCTAATCACTTCTAATTCTTACTTGTTTATTTGCTCCAGTAGCACATGGGCAGAAGGTAAAAATCCATAGTTATTTTCTGCCTTCAGCTGCTAACCCGGTGCCACTGGGAGGTTGGCTACTGGTTTAACTGGACTCCCTTGTCCATGGCAAAGAGGCTCCCTTGCATGCCCCCCCGCCCCACACTGGTGGTACCATGTCTTCATGGTGTGGAGGGCCATCGTGGTGGCACCAAGCCCCCAGTGCAGTGTGAGATGCTTCAGAGGACTCCCAGCAGCCATGACACCTTTGGGAGAATCCCTTTGCAGCCTCACGGCTCCCCAAAGTTTGTTGGGATGGGAGCGATGCCGTCGAACTGTGCCGGCTCCGCCTGCTGGGGCAGCGCGGCTTCCGTGGGCTCGGGAGCGGGGTCTGGAGGAGGTGCTGGGCTGGCAAACACCTGGGCAGGTGTGGCACTGCTGCTCCTGCAGGGTGTGTGCGGGGGTGGCTCTGGCTGGCGCGGCTGGAAGCCCAGCAAGCGTTGCTGTGCTGGCGTGTCCTGGATCTTCGTGTGGCACTGGGACGCTGGCGTGGAACAGACCTCCCGCCTCGTCGAGCCGACCGTCCCCCAGCACCGCCGCCACCAGCCGCGTCCCCAGGTGCCACATCCACACCTCTGTTCAGGCCCCGCACGCGTGGGCATTCAGAATTGCTGTACCCACCGTTCCCTCAGCGAGTTGATGGAATTGTGATTTTATTGTGGCAAAACATGTTGCCCTTTGATATATTGTAACAGCAAAGATAGCACACCTGCACACACCTTAATTACTGCGGCCTCAACCTGTCTGCCGGGGAAAATAGGGGTGAACTTGATTTTCCTCTTCTGCAACATAAGAGTACAGGTTAAATATGTCTGTTTCAGCCCAGGTATTTTTACAATGCCAAGCTGGAGCCTTAGAAATTAAAAGATTACTAGAACTCTTTTTCAAGAATTAAAGTAATAAGTGAAACATGTTTTGATATAAATATAACCTGAAATGTTTGCAGTTTGAGCATGACAGCTTTTTCCAGTTCCAAGCCAAATAACAAATCAGACCTTACAAAACCAAAATGCCTTGCACTGTCTTGATACCTGTCTTAGAAGACTAAAAAGTCGGGTTTGTTTGGTTTGGTTTTTTTAAAATGGCTTAATTGAGGAAAGCTTTTTCATACTTTGCTGGGTTTTTTTCCCCCCTTATACAAAGAAGAATTGTGCTGGGGTACACAGTTGGAACAGAAAATTACTGTTAAATAAATGACAGTAAATATTTATCTGACCCTCGGTCTGTTTAAATTTATGCAGATAACAGCAGCTTCTCCTTGCCTGTCCTCAGAGCCATCAAATGTGCAGTCTCTCCTGAGATCAAGATCCATTTTCATTTTGTCTCACTTGAAAATAAAGCACCTTTCAAGTTAAGCTGTTGAAACCAGAGGCCTTTGTTCTGTCTCCGATGTGGATTTCCTATGGCTGGGGTGTTTTATTTTCACTTGATCTAAATTGAAAAATATGGTTTGCATTTCTGCTAAGGCCATTTAACCTTGAGCAAGCTAATCCCATTACACAGGAGGAGAAGGACATTCCCTGTGCATGTGCTTTGGTGAAAGTTGGATGTCTGAGAGGGGAGATCATAGAGGCCTGTTTATATATCCATGTTATTGGTCGGAATGCTCAGTCCTCGCTCTTCCCTGGCCATCTGACGGACCAGGCGTGCTGCTGCCAACACTTTGGCCACACAAGGTCGATGGATTAAGGCTCCCAGGTGTAGGGAAAAGCCCAGCAAAGGACCTTGTTAATTTTCTGGCTTTGTGTTGTTACCACGAGACCGGATTCCTGCGGTGGTTCCTGTTCCGTGCTGTAAAGGGCCGTGGAGCTGCTGCCAGTTTGTCCCCAGGAACAGGGAGCTGTTAGTCCGAGGTGATAAATGGGAAATGCTGCGTTCTACTTCTGTTCCTCAAGGAGTAGTGTTGGAAATGGAGCTTGTTTGGGATGTGTTCTACAGAGGTTGGAATCAGAGGCATCAGTCCCATCATTTGCTGTCTGGTGAGAGGGTCTTGGATTTGTGTCTTGGGGAGAATAAAGGAGACTTCCAGCTGTCAGAAATGGAAATTCAGGAGCTCTGCTTGAGACTCTGATGACTTAATAGGCAAATGTGACTTTTTGTCTCAGGTTTAAGTTTGTGTACAAGGATGGTGGATAGGCTTGTCTTCCTTGAAGGGTTGATTTTTCTGGGAAGAACAGGGGCAGGAAGGGCTGCTGTTGCTGCTTAGTTGTGCAGCTGGGTTAGTTTTGCTCTCTAGTCACTGAGATCTAATGTTGTAGTGGTAATTAATACTCTTAAAAACTTATAATGAACTATAGGTGGATAATTTTCATCTAGGGATTGCCTAGAGTCTTGATCCTAATCATAGGGAGATTGTGTGTCCTAAGGTAGCTTTGTAATCTAAAGTCTGTTTGTCTTAAAAAGATGAAAATTGAGTGAACACAGTGTCATAATTTAGGAGTTCTGTTGTTCCTGTGTGAAAACAAAACAGTGAGGCTGTGGTAGAATATTCCAGAGATATTGGTGTGTTAGTTGTTGGCATCTGTATTCCCAAAATGAAATGCAGTCGTGTTGATTTAACTGTAGCAGGATTGATGAGTTACTTTTCCTTCCTGTGAAAATACTATTTTGCATTCTGCTTACTCTTGAAGGTGCCACAGCTTTCTTCTAAAAGCAGAATGATTTTTCAGTTAATGCAGTTTTGGCATGTGACAGACTGAAATTTGTTATACGAAACAAGTGCTGGTGGCTGTCTTAACTCCTAGAACTCTGCTGAGGTTATTAGAGACCCTGTAACTCAGCTCTGGCCCCAGCAGCAGTCGGAGGTGAGGCGCAGCTCGGCGTGGGCAGGGTGGGTGAGTGTCCTGCACCCAGGCACTGAGGCTGGGGGGAGAAGGGCCATGGGCACGGCTTCTCCTGCGCCTGGGAGGAGGACACAGGACTCCTTGTCAGCTGGATGTCTCTTCTTGTCAGTGGTACCTCTGGAAGTACTGAATTCCCGAGGGGCAAACCAGTGACTCTGCTCTGTATGGAAGGAGTTGTGCATGGCCTGGGTATCGTGTCCAGAAGGAGCTGGATTCTATGGAAACTCTTTCCTCTGCACCAGTTCCGGACCTGGTATTGTTCTCCAGTTCAAATTTAAAATTTGGACTGTCCCAAATTAGCCCAAACTGAGGGTCAGTGTTACCAATGTCCTTGTGGCTACAAATGCTCAGGGTGTGACAGCAAGGGGCAAAACTGACTGGTGTGTCACCTTTGTAGTGCACAGATGTCACTGCAGGTTAATCATTACCTCAGATTTGCACAGGAGCAAGGGATTGCTCTAAATGAAACTGGCCAGCTGGAATTGTTTCTGTAGTTAGCTGTCTGACCTCTCAGTTGTCCATGAGATCATTTTTGAGACTTAATTGTAAATGCACGAGTGCTTTTGCAGTGAGACTGTCCTGAATGAATCTTGCAGCCAGCTGATGAAGCTGTGATAAAATGCAAAATAACCACATTGTGTTTGATGGGTTGTGATTCCTCTGGCAGTGCACAGAGGGGTCTTGGCAATAACACTTTTAGATAATTTTTTTGCATATCTTAACAAGTCAGAAGCAATTCTTTCTTGAAAGAAGTAACTAATGCTTGCTTTCTGTTATTAGAAAATCTTAAAAGCCGGGATTTGGTCTGTGGAAGCTGCTCAGAGCAGGGGTGTGTCTGTAGCAGTCACTGCAGGTGGAGTGGCAGCAACACAGGGGATGGTTCCACTGCTCACTGCCAGAGCAGCTCTGCTGCTTCCACACCGGCAGCAGGAGGTGGTGATGCTTGGAACAGCTTTCCAGAGTGGCAGAGGAGAAAAGGGGTGCTGGGTGTGCAATAAAGCAGTGCTATTCCAGCCAAAGGGAGCACTGGGGAAGGAGTCAGAGAATGGAATGGGGTTTGCAGTGAGAACCAAGATCTCTGCCGGGGCTGAGCAGTGAATGCTGTCGGTGGTTGCAGGTTCATGCAGCCATTGGCTTTTCAATATAAGTATTGTTATTAGGGCATTGTCCTTACCAGCAGGAACCCCCTTCACCATCTTGCTGGAGAACCTCGGAACGGGGCAAAAGAACAGTTTTGGAGTTTAAAGGTAGAACTGAAATGGGCAGCAGTAACGTGAAGCTCACTTCTCCCAAAGGAGTGGTGGGATGATGCAGAAGGCTCAGGGTAAGCTGCTGCTGGCTACCAGAAAGTGAAGACCTGGTGAGCTGCTGTTCAGCATCACTTACAGAGGCACCACCACCTGCGCGAGAGGCAGTGCTCAGAGTGCTCCTGTTTGTCTGATTAACAAGTGAGGAACTTACATGAATGTGCAACAGTGGAACTGGGCAACTGGCACCTACAACTCATGTGTGCATTTAAAAAAAACACTTGAAAACTCAAACCCAAAGCTGGTGCCTGCACTCACCTTGAAAGGGACTTGAGCTGAGTTAAAAGTAGAATTAACTGGCTATTTATATATCAAATAAAGTAATGAAAGTTTTAGTACTTGCGGACTATCTTTTTTAATACATTCAATTGGCATTGCTTCTGACAGATACCAAACTATCTTATTTGAAACTGGAGGTTTGTAGTTATGTGTAGTTTGGGGTTAAAAAGGAGCCCAGTGTTTCCGGGCGGAAGCAAACCAGGTAGTGACTGCCCTGTATTGACATTGTTAGTTGTTTTTCCAAAAAAAACGTTTTGAAGTCTGTTTTTAAACAGCACCAAGTGGGCAGTGATGTTGCTGCTCAGCCTCCAGTTTTAGCACAAAATACTGTGTATCAAGTGACTTTAATTAACATTGTAGGTTTTGGTTCCACTTTTGACAAGTTATGGTTTTGTCTCTGGGTTAGGGAGCTCTAAAATGGCCCTGCTGGCGCCTGCTGGGGTCTGAGCCTGCCCACACCTGGGTGTTTCCTGGCAGAGGTGGTTTGGGATGGGGGAACACCATGCAGATGCACAGGGGTGTGTGGCTTAGCCTGAGTGTGGGATGTGCCAGAGCTCAGTTATACCAGTTCAGGTAGAGATTAAATAACATCTGGATTTGCTGGCTTTTGAATCAAATTCAAGTCTGTCTTCATAGTAAGCTTTGTAAGAAAGAACTCCTTACGTGTAGCTTGAAGTCCTGTCACTTGTGGCTTGCAGTGACAGTGACGGTCCCTGTAGAAATAAGATCCAATTAGAAGCAAAATTCCCCAGTTTCTTTTGTGTCACTGTGAAATAATTGTTCTAAAATGAATTAAGTGTGTACAGATTGTATTTTGGGAGAGTTAATTACAAACTGTGTGGTTCAGGGATTTAGTGCAAGAAGAGGAAGAACAGTTGATGGAAGAAAGGAAAAAGAGAAAAGAAGACAAGAAGAAGAAGGAAGCTGCTCAAAAAAAGGTATGTGGAGCACTGGAAATAAACCCCTGTGCTTAGGGGTGACTTTTGTTTCATCACTAGTAAAAACTGATCTGGCTGTTGTTGTTCACAAGTGGTTTTTTGTTAATTTAATGTTTTACATTTAAATGTACTGTCAGTTATTGAGAGATGACTGACATTGAATGTTGTAATTGGCTCTTTGTAGTATCTTGCAAAACTAAATTTTCTTATGAGAGGATGCTTCTTTTTTCTGATTGTCAGCTGAGGCAGTTTCAGTTTGAAACCCCTCAGTGTTAGTGCATTTAGTAGTAGAATAAAAGTACCATTTTAAGGTAGTGGCTTTCAGCTGCATCCTTATTTTAATACATCTTTTTATTCTTCAGTATGGAAACATGCCATAAGAGACTTCGTAGTAGGAAAGGTGGATAAAGATGAAAATATTGACAGCAAAGATATTTAGGGTTGGAAACATCACAGAAATGCTTGTAAATACCTTAGAATCCCTGTTTACTGACAAGATACTAATCGTGGCCATTGATTCTAAATATTGACCCTGAGCTCCAGAGGAGCCTGTAAATATGATTTTTAAACATGTCCATTTTGGGTTTCTTTGGCTGGTAGGAGCAGAGTGAACCTGCTCAACAGTTTTCCTGTGATTCCATTGCCAGCAAAACCTCCAGAGCACTGAGCTGAGCCCCAGACCCTGCGGGAGTCTGGGGATGCCCCCTGAAACACGTTCAGTGTGTTTTCTCTTGGGCACTGGCACCGAGGCACAGAAAGCAGCCGGGGCCTGCCTGTGCCCCTTGCTCTCCAGGCGTCTCCTCGGCTCGTGTGGGTCACCAGGAACAGCAAAAATGTTTTGGAAAGTTCCGAGTTGCCTCACGTTCCTGTCCACGGGCCAGGTGCCAGACTGATGACCGGGGTCACAGCTGGGGAGCGGGGAGAGCACAGGCTCTGCAGGGGAAGCTCTGAACAGGCACGGGCACAGCAAGGGCCAAAGGGGCACCACGTAGCCCCCCTGCAGGACAGACCAGGGCTTGGGGTGCGCATACTGAGTGTTCCAGTGCCTGGGACTGAAAGGAGGGACAGCAGCCGTCCCACAGGTGACGCCTGAGGTCCGGAAGGCCTGTGCTGTGCTCCCCTCCTGGTGCTGGGTGTCTCCCTGGGCTCCTGGGTGTATCCATTTGCCTTTTTGTGCCATATAAACACATGAACACTTGGCTCAGCCAGCTGCTGGAATACAGAACCCTGGAGTTCTAAGGGCACAAAACCACCCAAGGCTTCAAAGTAAATATTTTAACCATATTTGTTGAACAAAAAGCATAATGAGGAGTTTGTGGTGGTGTGTAATGGCCCCAAGTGCAACGCCTGCCTTTAGGAAGCTGGGGGAGAGGGACAGCAGCACTGGAGCAGAGAGGAGGAGCTTGGGCCTTTGGGAGGCCCTTTCTGAGCACAGTCTCACTGTGGTTTATAGTTAAAACCACACCACTGAGGTGCACTTCCATACCAGAAATGTTTCCCCAGTTTTATCCTGTGATAAAGAATTATTCAGAGAGATCTCTCATCTTGGCCATATCACCTGTTGAATCTTGGAAATGAAAGACTTTAAGCTTTGGCATTTGCTCTCTTATTCTTTTCCATTTCCAGTCCCTCCCCCTTCCCTGCCCTGTTCTGCAATAAAAGTGGTGGTGGCTCTTGGCTTCCAGGCACGGTTTTTAACTCACTTAAAACATCTTAATTTGCAAGTTTAATTCGATCTGTTTCATGTAGTTATCTTTCAAATTAATTTTGTCTTCTATAACATTTAAACAGCTTTTTAAGCATAAGGAATAATAGGCCTGGGTTGGTTAGAGAGACGCTTCTGAAGTAGATAATTAAATAATTTGAAACCATTTAAAAAGAGGAAAGTCAAAAGCTAATGTTGCTTTATGAAGTGGCACGTGTACATGTGGTTTCTCTCTTATCTGCACAAATCACTGACACTTCTTTTTTCTTGTTCTAGGCCATTGAACAAAAAATCAAAGGTAAGTTACTTTACAGTTAGTTCTACTCTGTGCATTATTTCTGCGGTTTTAAATATGTTGAATCAAACGTGTCACCTGAAAGCTCCTCCCAAAAGTGTCAGATGGGACCCTTGAGACTTCAGCTGCACTTTTTCAAAGTGACCACAAAAGTGTAGAAGAGTAACAGCAAAGGATTTATCCAGGGATTGGAGTTGCTGGCCTCCCTGTTTTCCATTTTTAGTGGCTTACACAGCACCAGGCATGGACATAATACTTGAAGTTCTTTTCCTTGCTTGTTTTTTTTTCCTTCCCCTTTTTTGCTTTATTTGAAAAGTGCACAAATACTCTAGAATGACCAAGTGTAGGATGGATCTGTTTGAAACTTAATTTCCGAATATTCTAAGTGCAGCTGTGATTGGGAACACTTGATAGACAAGTAATTAATATATCCAGTTTTAACTCTTCCATGTGGAGGGCTCATCCTGCAAAATGATCAGGATGCCAGTACCCAAAAGCTGTAATTTCAGTGTTCATGGCAGGGGGGAGTGCTGCAGTTTTCGGAGTGTTTGTGGGGTTTGTATGAATCTCTACCCCAACGGGCTTCTAAAAAGGGGGAAAGGAAGATTCTTTTCACTTCCTCCTGAATTGTAGCTCCTCACCTGTTGGTTGGGAAGTGGATAATAATTGCCAGAGTGATCATGTGGAGTGGTTGCTGAGACCCTGATTTCTGGGAACGTTGGTTTAATTTAGCACTTACTGGAGCAGTGGTAGAAGCTCCAGAAGCCTTGGAGCCCTGCTTAGCAGAGATGTAATTCCTGCTGGAAAAATCAAAAAGCGTTTGAAGGGCTGGTCTGGCGTGAAGGCAGGAAAATGGCAGAGGACACTGTGCTGGGGAAGAGGCAGGGAAGGAAAGGTGTCTGCTCCCAAGGTGGTGTCCGAGGAAGCATCCCAGCTGGGGTGTGGTCGCGGGGAGCAGGCAGGTTGTCTGCGTGGACACTGCACTGCTGCTCTGCAGCACCAGTTCCCAGCTCTCAGGAGGCGCTGTTGCTCTGGCTTGTTTAAGTGCAGTGTGTGTTGTAGTGGGTGTGTTTAAATGGGAAAAATACCTGGATTGAGTAGGACCAATGGATTTTATTAGTTTGTGAGGATGCTGTGGGGAGGGAGCGAGGGCAGGTGGGCTTCTGTGAGTGGGAAGTTCTCCTACCTGCTACCTGTGGAGGCTGATGGTTTGGTTCTGGAAAAGGGATCACTGGAGGCAGAGGGAGCTGCCTAAGCATTGGGTTTCTTCTGTAGACTCCTACCATAAGGCTTCTAGGATAATAGACCAGATTTAAAGAATTATGAAAATATCTGTGTTTATTCTGAAGTGATAAAATATGTCTGAAAAGTCAGTGAAGAAGGAAAATGACAGAATACTTTGCCGTAACTAATAACCTGCACTTGGAGTGCCTGTTTGACCCGTGTGCTCGGGCTGCACTGGTGGCACATCAGGGCCGAGGCTGCACAAGCAAATGGCTAAAAATATTATGAACTAGGAGGGCAGGAATTCTCTGGAGGCTACCTGGTGGGAATTTTCACATGGAATGAAAATGTCTTTCTTCTGAAGGACAGAGTAATTTTAAATTTTTTTAGTATTATTTTTTTTCTGCTTTGAGGCTTAACGTTCACTGATGAAAGTATTAAGTTCCAATTTAACTACATTATTATTTAAAGGGCATTTCAGAAAGTTTAGTAGGAATTTAGAGTTGTCAGAGAAACACAGACTGGCAGTGCTGTGGAAGAAAAGACATCATGAGATGCAGATACACAACTTTTTGCTACAGTTTCTATAGGAACAAAATTCGAAGCTTGTGTTGCACATGGGTCTTGCCTTGTTTCACCAGTTTTGCCTCCTTGTATTCAGGATGCAAATTAATGTTTCATTAGTTTCCAAGTTTCCATCACGTTAATGTCTTAAATAATTTATTCTGTGCATGAGCTGAAGATAAAATACAAGAGTATAGGATCTCTAAATAATTCAGAATTATGTGCCTCTTTCAGAAAAGGAGCTGGTTAAGTGGTGGGGGTGGGAAGAGAGGGTATTTCTTGGTTTTAAGTGTAGTTAGGATGGCTCCAAACTGTTGTTCTAGCTAAGGTAGAAATTGCTGTTGTACCAGCTGAAGCAGCTCCCAGTGTTCGTGTAAAATGACAGGAACCTTCCAAGGAAGTTCATGGAGCTGGGGTTGTCCTGTTCAGCACTGGGAGTGAAAGCAATGAAGAAGATGCTGATAGAAATGTTTCTGGTACCAGCAGCATTTTAATACCATAGTATTGCAGTTAAAAATGCACGTGTGGCATTCCTGCGGATTTCAGGGATTCTGACCTGCCTGGTTTGATCCAGCTGGTTTTATTAGAGGAGGTCGGGGGAGTTAGAGGTGAGTGTACTGGTTATTTGCTAAGTGAAGGGTTTATCTGTTTGTGCAGCAGCTGGCAAAACACATCAACATGTGCCTTCCCAGTGCTCTTGTACCAGGTACTTTAGGAAAATATTAGGATCATTTGAGAGTCCCTATTAGTTGAGAATGCTGTAGAATTGTCAGTTGTGGTGTTTATTCTGGCTTGGCAAAATATGTCCTTTTGCGGTGTTTAATGTCAGTGCTGTTAAAGTCAGACAGATCAATGCGTTTATCCTGAATTTCCTGTAAACCAGAACCCTGCAGGCAGCACTGTGGCCCCAGGTAGTGCTGCTGAGCCCAGCAAGGAAGGAAAGGCTGTTTGAGACGGAAGTTTTGAGTTTGGCCGTGTGTGCTGCTCCCGCCGTCGGGGTGTGCTGCTCCCGGGTGGGAGCTCAGTGTGGGCTGAAGTGCCCTTTGCACACAAGTGAGTGTGTCCACGTGAAGTAATTGATGGAAAGTGCCCAGAGCTGGGGTTGCTGGGCTTGGGGCTGCTTCTGAAAACGTGGGGGCTTTGGGGGGCAGCAGGAGCTCGAGTGCACCCAGCTGTCGCTGCAGCGCGGGGTCCCTCTGCACAAAGTGCCACTTCCATTGCAGAACAGAATAAACTGAGTTACCCACTTAAACGGAAAGTGCTCTAAAAATAGCTGGGTGTGGAATTGAAATCTTTGACTCATGTTTCCCACCTTGGAAACTTCTTATTCGTGTTCTTCTCCGCGAGGCGGAATGGCCCAACTACACAAACCCTGCTGGTTTTTGTCGGGGCTTTCTCTTGCCTGACTCTGCTTTTCCTGATTGGAAAAACTCTCCTGCTAGCTCTTAAATCTTGAAGGTGACTGGAAGAATGCAGGGAATCGGGCCTGTGGCCGTGCAGTCCCGTGGGAAGAGCGCGCTCACCTCTGTGCGGATCCGCAGGGGTTAAAGCCTTGGCAAACACGGAGATATTTTCCAGAGCAGCTCCGAGCTCACAGCTGCGGCCATTTTTCCACCACGAAAATTCTAGCACTACATCTTACGTGTGTCAGCTTAAAAGCCAGACTTCCTCTGTTTGCCCTTCAGCATTCCAGCCCTGACAACTCCGGGACATGCCATGCAGGGAGAGCAGCTCAGGGCGTTTTCTGGGGGGCAGCTCCAGCAGCAGTGGGAAGGAGCGTTTCCCTGCCAGCCTGGCGCTGTTCTTTGTGTGGGTCAGGAGAGGATTTGATCTCTCTGCGCTGGTTTTGTGCGAGGGAGAAACTGTTTTCCATCTGCATTAAAGTTACTCAAGCAGCTGCCATTTTTTTATTGGAGGGGGAGTGTGAGTCCCTGGGCCCCTGCTCCAGGAGGAGTTGGCAGGCAGCTCCTGGAGCAGTAAAATGACACCATGCTTCTCCTCCATTTTCTAATGAAATCTGCAGAGTGGGAAAGCAACACAAGTTGGAAGCGTCTTTCTTTGGAATCTCTCTGTAAACTGTAACTCCACCATCCCCTGCTCTGAGGGTTTGCAGCAGGTTTGTTCTTTATGAAAATATGTCATTTTTAATACTAGTTTCTGTAAACTTGCTGTTGCTAGTCAAGTTAATTAACTGTGATAAACTGTTAGTCTGTTAATATTATCTTTCTGCCTTAATACAATTCAAAATAAAATACTGGTGTGCAGAACAAACTTATTAATGAGCAACTTGTTTAGAACAAATCTAAATATTAAGGTAACGATTTAGGGGTGTTGGAATTCATAGTAGCCATATTGGAATATTAATGTGTTATTTAGTCTTCTGAGACGTTGTGGAGCAGAAAATGCTGGACAGGATGAATTGTATTGCTTAAAACTTACTCTGTGTTTCTGAGGGAAGCAAAGGCAAGGGAATTCTGTTGCACTTGGGATAATTTCAGTTGAAAATTAGCATACGAATGTGGACTCTGCATGTTCTCCAGTCTAGCCCTGGGACCTGGCAGATTGCTATAGTGTTTGCTGAGCATAGTAGATAGAATTGCCGTATTTGCTAAGGAAATTTGCTAAGAATGCTTAGACTATATGAGAAATACAATATTTATAAGCTGTTAGCGAGGTGCTGTTGGTGCTGTGCCTTAGGGCTGGCTGGGCAGTGAGTAGCTTGTTTATCAGTTCACTCCTTGATAGTCGAAAGTGATTCGAGTTCTTGCAAGTCCGTTGGGGTCTGTTCTAACACACTTGGTCTTAAAGGAGCTTTAATTAGGAAAGTAAAGTGTTAGGACTGCCCTGAGCATCCTGTTGGCAGCTCTGTCTGGGTGTCCGGGGAATGTCAGATGGAAATTATTTCACTTTATCCCAGAGGAACAGTTGTATGGGGGTGGAAGTGGCAGGGAAGAAGTGACTCAGTGACCATGTTACCAGGTGCTGTACGTCATATTAAAATCTCTTCAAGTGAGATGTATTTTCTGCTTAAGCTGACAGTAAAAAAAAAAAAAAAAGGCTCAAATAGTGTGTGCCAAAGGCTGAAGGAGTTTGAGTGTTCCTCCATGGGGCTGTGGCCCCAGGACTGCTCTGATGGCTGGATGTGGTACTCTGGCCTCAGGAAGGGTTTCTGTGTGTCACTGTCAGCTCAGCTCAGCTGAACTGTGCTCCAGGCTCTAAAGGGTCATCCATGGAATCAGCTGGAGCAGGAGGCACAGGGAGAGTGCCAAAAGTTAAGGTCTGGGCACTGGTTACACAGATTGTGGAGTGTGAATAAATGTGTTTTAATGTCAGGGCTTGTTGCAGTGCCTGGACCACAGAAAAGTGCAAAGTGCTTCTGCATTAAATTGCCAACCAATTCTCAGCAATTTGCTTAAATAGCACCTCTCCCCCTCCCTTCAGGGCTTACTCATTCTGTTAGTTTATTTTGAAAGCAAGAAATTTTAGAAGGATCAAATGAAATAGATGTGTTCAAGATTACTTTGTATTTGTGAAGTTCAGTTTTGATCATAATTTGTTGTCTTATTATGTGCATCAAAATACTGCAGGGAGTCAGTTATCTTCCCTTAATATAGGCACCAACTTAGATTGAGGGAATCTGAGGTGGTGTTTGTGATCTTTATCAAATTCCCAGTTTATCTAGTAGTATTTTAATATCTTCTGTTCTCTATGCTCTGTACAATAAATTGATTTATGTCCTGGCCCTTCCACAGCTGGGTCCCTGCTGTGCCCAGGAGGGAGCTGGGGCCCTGGGGGTGCAGCTGAAGCTGGGTGTCCTCACCCCGAGACTTCTGCCCACCTGTATGTCAAACAAGGAGGTCTCCTAAGTTTTTCTTTTCTGCTTCCTTTAAGCAGCCTAAATACAATATTCCGTTGAAACACAACTCAGATGCTGATTGGTGACTTTTTAAAGGCCTTCTAGTTTGTGATTTTCAGAATACATAACTGTGTATTAAAGCAGAAATAAACAGAAGTATCATAAGTAGCACTGACAACATTCAAATTGATTCCTTAAACAAAAGCTTGGGTTCGTTTTTATTTTTTATGTTGTATTCCCATGACTTGGTTCCTGAAAGCAAATGATAAAATGGTCTTTAAACAAATTTAAAAGATTTTTAAAAACCCCTGAAAACTATGTTTTCAGTCACGTAGTAACATCATTCCTGGTACTGAGGGAGGTCACGGTTGAGTACTGAGGTATCTCAGGAAGTTGCACAGTAAATAGTAACACACTCTATGGATATCTCATCCAAGAGATTTGAAAAGTCCAGTAGCATATCAGTACTGTGAGGGAGGGTCAGGGCTCCCCTGCAGTGGGGAGGGATGGCAGTAGCACCAGGGATCACTCAGCAGGAGCCCAGTTCCTACCTGGTGACCTGACTGACCCCCCTGCTCCCTGCACCTGCCTGTGCTGGGCCCTGCTGGGGTGGGTTTCCCTTTGTTCAGCAGCCGGGTTTGGTGTGTTCCCCCGTGACCTCTGCCGACGATTTGACCTTGCCCTGGCCGTGCCGGGCCCGCGCCGTCGGGGCTGAGATAATTTGGGGTTGCAGTTGCACATTTGGCATTTTCCCAGTGCCAGCACTGTCCTGCCAGGCTGCATGCAGTGTCCCCTGTGCTGGCAGCCGTTCCTGCTGGCAGCAGTCACTTGAGGACATTAATAACTTTCCCTTTGGATGTTGGGCTCCTTAAAGCAGGGAAGCCGTGGCGGCACGCCCTGCAGGTCCTGTTCCCCCCTTGTTCTTTTTGGGCCAGGCCAGAGCAGTTTCCTATATGTAACATTTAAAATCTTAATCCAATGGGAAACTTTTTAGTACTTAAACACTTTATAAAAGAAGGTTAAATGTTGAAATAAACTGCATAGTGCTGATTAGTCAGCAAAAGACTATAGGGAGCTGGTTAGTAGTAGCATACTGTAACTGAGGTAACTTTGTTAGGAGTGACAGCAAGGCATATTCCTGCCTCCAGGTCTGTGCCAGGAAAGTGTGTGATTGTGGGACAACAGGGCTCTTCCTTGGGGATGAGTTACAGCTTGAATCAGAAGAAATGCTGCCATTACATCATATATAAACACCTCTGATAGTATTGACTTAGTCTTTGATTTTCTGAGTTGCTGTTCGCATGAATAACTTTATCCCACTTTCTTTTTCCTGGGGGTGGGGGTAGTGCCAGAACAAACCAAGACAAGTGTAAGCCAGCCGCAGCCTGTCACCTCCAACGGCACTTCCACAGGAACCAGCACTACTAATAATGCCAAGCGGGCCCCAGCCAGCAGCCAGCAGCAGCCCTTGCCTCGATACCCTCCTCGGGAAGTACCACCGCGATTCCGACACCAGGAACAGAAACAGCTTCTGAAACGAGGGCAGCAGTTACCAGTGATAGCTGCAAACCTGGGATCCACTCCCAAAGTGTTAAACGGCCAGTCAGGAGGCAGCACTGGCACCAGTAACCAGCCCGTGACCAACGGAGAAGTGCCCAACAGCAGCAAAAAACAGCCAGGTGAGGGCAGGTACCTTGTTTGCCTTTAGCTAAAATCAAAGAGCTTAAGCTCAGTTATCAGGGGAATATTTCAGCCAACAGTATTTAAACTTTTGCTGTAAGCTGTAGCATGAGGAGATACTTTCCTGTGTCAGAATATTGAACATTGCAGGATGGGTTTGGCCTCTGTGTGCAAGTTCCATACTGAAGCTTCAGCCCTTGTCTCAGTTGCTCGTTGTTGCCAGCAGTGTCTGACAGGCGTGGCAGGAGGAGGTGGTGATTCCAGCATGACCACTGCTGTGCTCCAGGTTTCCAGTCTTTACCCTCTTTGATGATCCAGGCATGGTTGTGGTACAAAGCACCTTTTTTGTGTCCAGTTCTGATAGACAGATCTCACAAGGAAGGGCCCCTGGGACCTGTCCCAGAGATGGGATGATCCCACAGTCTGGGCAGCAGGGGAGGGGAGATTCTGCCCCTCTGCCCTACTCAGGTGAGACCCCATCTGCAGAGCTTTCTCCAGCCCTGGGGCCCAGCACAGGAAGGGCCTAGAGCTGCTGGAGAGAGCCCAGAGGAGGCACCAGGATGAACAGAGGGGTGGAGCAGCTCTGCTGGGAGGGAAAGCTGGGAGAGTTGGGTTTCTTCAGCCTGGAGAAGAGAAGCTTTGGGGTGACCAAATTATGGCCTTCCAGTGCTCCAGAAGGGGATGACAAGAACGATGGAGAGACTGTTTACAAGGGATGGAGGGACAGGACAAGGGGGAATGGCTTCCCATTGCCAGAGGGCAGGGTTAGATGGGCTATTGGGATGGAATTCCTCCCTGTGAGGGTGGGGAGGCCCTGGCACAGGGTGCCCAGAGAAGCTGTGGCTGCCCCATCCCTGGAAGTGTCCAAGGCCAGGCTGGACAGGACTTGGAGCACTCTGGGATAGTGGAAGGTGTCCCTGCCCATGGCAGGACTTTAAAGTCCCTTTTAGCACATTTCTTTATGTGATTCTGAACAGCACCTTGAGACTTTGCTTTCTTTTTAACTTCGTATCTGGAGATCCAGCCAGGGTACAACTTGTTCAGGATATCCGAATTGCTTTGTTGTCAGCTCAGAGTTTTTCTCAGGTTATTCACCTGGAACATGGTTGTATTGCAAAGTAGGTCTGGCTTTACCTTTATTACTATCTAAGCACAGTTATCCTTTGTTATTTTGGCTTGTCATACATTCCTTCAAATAGCCTTTTAAGTCAGGTAAACTTGCCTGTTACATGTGCATGATGTGCTATTCAGTGACTGCACTAACATGCAGTTCAGTTCATTTTACAGGACATTAATGTAGTTTATATTTGGCTGGAAAAAAGTAAATTTCTGTGAGGGATCTAGCTTTTCTAAGGGGTTTGGTATTGATGCATGCTAATACTTAATACATTTGACTAATACTTTATTATTTTTACACTTGTGTTTATATTTTGATGTGCATGTAGCAGTGATGATGTAATTTGTTTCCACAAATAGTTTCTTCCATGACTTTACTGAATTCTCAGTGTTTCTCAAAATTAGTGTTTTATAGACCACAAAGGATGTGACTCTCAACCCCTTCAGTAAAAAAAAAAAAAGAAAAAAACCCCCTGAAAATAGCCTTGATAATTCAAGTTTGAGTTAAATTTTGAGCTATTCTGATTACTGAGTCTTGAAGAAGCTGTATTTAAAATAAGAGTAAACAAAGCACTGGAAGCAGTTTATCCATGTGTCCTTGAGGAATGTTTCCTATGTTACTTTCCAGTATTATTTCTGTAACATACTTATAGAACTCTTTACCATTATTAAGTAGTTTATTTTTATTGACCAATTTTTAAGTAGTTTATTTTTTTTGTTTCACATGGATGTTGTAATTCCTGTCCATAGTGACATTTAAAGTTACCTTTCAAATACTGTCTCTAAGGAGGAACTTTCTCTGCAGCATGTATACTCTCCTGGTCCAGGTGTATGGTAGATAGCAAGTAGTGATTTAAATAAAAGTTAACATGTAAACTAATTAAAGAAGTATTACTGTTTATGCAACCTGTGAAATCTCCTAGTTCCATCCAGAGGATTTGTGTACTCCTCCACTGCTCTTCTTTGGTGAACACCAGCCTGGTATTTAATTAGCTGGATTCCCCTTTGTGTACCGCATTCTTCCCAGCTTTGCTTACTTCTCCTTGATTTTGTGCTGCTGTGGCCGGACACCCTCGGGCTGGGCACTGCCAGTGTGTCCCAGTGCTGTGCTGGAGTCTGGGGCAGCTGCGTCCCTGGGGGGACTTCTGTGCTCTGAACAACACCCTGGTTATTAGGATAGTGTGTCTGCACATCCAGCTGCTGCAGCGAGCTTCTGAGAGCCCTCAGGGCAGAGAAGGGTTGGCCAGATCACTTTGTCACCTTAGGAGGACGTCTGTGTTTCCTGCAGCTCCTGTCAGAGCCTTGTCCCTGTCAGAGCTCTGCTGCTGGCATTCTGTGTGTCCCAGGAAAACTCAGAACCACCATCCGAGGTTGGGCAGTCAGGTCTCCTTTCTTGGTGCCATGTGTGTGCTTGGAAGGTCTCGTTCCCTAGAATAACCAGGAATAACATCTGCTTTGGATGTGTTGTCATGTTCTTCCATGAACACAGACAAGGTGAGAACGTAAAGGCAGATAATTTTTCCGTGCTGGTTTTAAGCTCTTGTCTGACGAGTTGCTGGTGAGGTGAGGTGGAGGTGGCCCCAGTCCAGCAGCAGGCAAGAGGGACTTAATGTCTTCTGACACCTTTGTATCTGAAAGGAAATGCTGTTGTCATTTGCCTGTCTCAGTTTCACTCACTCTCCCTGGTTCCTCTTTCATCCTCCACCAGCAATTTCAGGTACTCTCCTTGTTACCTCTAAAATAAAAAAATCTCATTAAATTGAATATCTGTAGATCTGAAATTTGACAGATGTGTAGGTCCCTTCCCTATCCTTGACAGGATATACATGGACACTGGGGTTGAATCTGATACCCTAATGGAATAGCTTCTTGGGTTTTTTTGGTTTTTTTTTTTAAGCATTATTTGGTGGCTACTGGGATTGATCTATATTTAGGGCTAAAAGAAAAACTGTGGCTTGAAGTGTTGAAGTCAGAATTGCTGGAATCGGGAATGGCTGTGGTTGTTTTATGTGTCATTCCTGAAAGAATCTCTCCCCACTTCTAGCTGTGGTTGGAATGGTTTGGTAGGTGCTTTGTAAAAACCAGGGGACACATCTACTGCTAAATTTAAAGTCTTTAATTGCCCTGGCCACACTAAGATTTTACATCTTTGGTATTGGAGAATTTTTAAATTCTGTTGATGGTCTAAACCTCATCTCTTTACTTGTGTTTTTTCTGAACAATCATCTCCTGTTTGGAAAATCACTGTGCTTTGTTTAGAAGTGAAGCTGAAGAAGGGATAGTCCTGTGGGTTGGGCTTTTTCCTGCTGTTTCTAGGACATTTGGCATATCTTTTTAGTAAAGACACATAAATAAAGCTTATGCCATGCAGTGCTTCTGAATCAGATCCAGGCTTGTGCCAAGATGGTTATTTTAAGAAGTCTCCATAAGTAGCTCTATATCAGGACACTTCCATACCCAGCTCAGTTGTTGGCTTCACTGGCTTCTCCCACGTGCAAACTCCACACGAAGGGAGGGTTGATCACTGCCCTGGTGTTTGCTCACCTCTGCTTTGGAACAACCAGGTGGGTATCCCACAATGAAATGATTTCTGTCATGAACTAAAGTATTGCCAGCAGTAATTGCTTACGACTGTGTCCAGAGCAGAGCAGGAGAGCACCACCGGGCTCCTGGCAGGGCTCCATCTGGATTCCTCCTGTCTCCCTTTATCCCAGTTTATCTCACAGCAGAGCCACAAAGTCGTTGTCACAGCCAGAGCCTTTGGGAACAAAAGATCCCTCCTGTAACCTGGGGGGTTTCTCTGCTATTGGAGGAGTCAGAGAAAAAGGGAGCCAGTTGGGACTTGCAGTTAGTGGTGATGGAGGTTGAATGAATTTGGGGAACATTGCCTTCAGTGTAACAGTTAGGGTCTCCAGCTGTAAAATTTGCGAGTTTGAAACATGAACTTTGATTCCACACAGTGCCTGTGTGGCACAGGGCAGGAGGGGTGGCAAAGAGGGTAAATGACAGTTTGTTATGCACGTGCTTAGGTTAAATCAGAGTTGGGACATACTCAGGGGTTGCAGTTTGCTCAGCCAGGCAGCACGACACTGACTTGGAGGTGGAGCAAACGTGCTGTTCAGAGAGGGGAGAGGAACTTGCTGAAGTTTCGGGGCTGACCTCTCAACTTCTTAGTCAGTACAGTTGTAAATGAACTAGTTTTGGTTTCAATGACTATAAATTCTTCCTCTTTTTTGTATAAATCAAACTTTTAAGGACAAGTCACATTGGTTCATTAAATGCCAAAAGTGTAACAACTAGCTAGTAATGGAATGTGGCATAAAAGCAGCAGAATTGCTAATTCTGACATCCCCAGGCTGGGTTTGCTGCCCTGTCCCTGCTCCCTGCATGGGGGACGTGAGTCAGAGCAGACAAGGAGGCTGAGCTTGCCCTGAGAGAAACCTGTCCTGAGAAAGGGGGCTAAAGACTGGGTTTACAGCAGTGAGTGGTTTGGGGACTGTTCTCTCATTTACTGAAGTAACACTTCTGTGATTCTCTTGCTTTTTTTTTTGTAGGCATGCCTCCCATTCGGGACTTGGTGAGCCACTCCCCTAACCAGTCAGGTTAGCTACTTCCATCTCACCTGCTTTTGCACTGCGTGTTTGTCGTAGTTACATTTCACACAATTTTGTCTGATTTTTTTTTTTTTTAAATTCTTTGGCTTTTGCTTTTCACAGTAGCATGTGTGTGTGAATGATTTCAGTATACTTTCTCTGTGCCATTGCATACTAATTTGGTTTAGCATTTTTAATTTTCTAATTAAGTCAGAATTCATACTAAGAGCTTTTGGCACCTTAGCTTTAAAATACTGTGTCTTTTTTTTTACCTTTATGCTTCCATGCTAACTTGCCTCTTTATGGTGTTACATTGAGTAATCTATGCAAGCTTGTGCTTTCTATCAGAGACGTGTCGCACTGTGGAGGAAATCATGTCTTGATTGTTTGCTAAAAGCTCGGGAGTTTATTTACTAAAATGCATTTGTTCATAAGGCCCAAAGGTGCAGTGATTGGCAAGGTATGGTATTGACACCTATATGGGGGGGGCAGGTGTGCTGGAGCAGGAAAAGGAGGCAGAGGGTGCAAGATTCAGGTGTTTCTTAATTTACACTTCTCAATCCTGTTTCTTTTAGCCCATGTGATGGTACTTTGAAACAAACAGACTGCTTTTTTAAATACACACAGTTTCTTGCAAATGTTTCCTGCAGGATAACTCATAGCTGGAAAGCATTAAATTAAAAATTATCGAACGCAATCTTAGCAGATTGCCGAATTTTAAGAAACCCAGGTTTGTGTAAGTGTTTCTTTGTCCAGGATTTAAGCAGCAAAAGTTCAGTTGCAACTTTAAATAGGTTTGGGAAGAAAAGCAAGAGTAGGCTGTTCTGGCTCCTTGTGCTGTGCACCAAATGCAGTGTGTTGTCAGATGTCACTTTTCAATTTTGAGGGTGTTTTTGTGGTCTCTGCCAGATATGAAAAGTCAGAACGAATATCTGCTTGTTCAGTATTTGTATCCTTAGTCTCCGAAGTTCATGGGTTGAGGAGATTCAGGTAGGAATGTTCACACATATTTATGTCCAGGAGAAAGACTGTTGGTCAAAGTAGTTTTGTCTGTAATAGGAGAAAATTCTGGCTGAGTGGAAGTTAATCACTGTGTGCTGTTGGTGAATTGACTCGGCACAAACTGCATTGCAGCTAAATTAGGGTAATAGAATTTTAATAAATACAAGCTTTCTGTGTGTATTCTGATGCTATGCAAATTGGGGTTTGTTTTACCATTTCCCTCTGACTTGTAGCCTTAACCTCTCTCTGTCTCCGTGATGAATTCAGGCTGTTTGCCATCTGTGTGCCTTTGTGTTGCTTTTAAAAGGGATGGTGTTATTGGGAGGATGTTTGTGTAATCAAGACCTTGTTCTGTGCTGTTGGTTCTCTCACTCCCAAGAGTGCATACAGCTCTGTGATCTGTCCCTTAGTGCAGGTTAAGTGTAGTCTTTTAAAATACCAGGGTGAGAGTTGAAACCCTGAGTTTTGTTGGACAGTTGCTCAGACAGGACAGTGTTCTTCTGCCACCACACGAATCAGCAGGGTCTGGGTTCTGCTCAGAATTCCAGTTCTCCTGAGGATGGTGGTGGCTCTCCAGGACTGTGGAGCTGCTGGGCACTGTTGCAGTGCTCTGTCTGCCTGCCACGGGACTTTCCCCACTCCTCCTGTTCCAAACTTGTTTCTCACGTTGTATTTGCCAGGTGCCTGGACCCCCCAGCTCCCACCAGCCGGGTGCTGAGGAGCGCTGGGTGACCCCTGCTCTGTGCTGCTCCAGCTCTGGGAGCCGGAGTCTTGGACTCAATTCTTTTTCATTGTTGGATGAGTAATATTGATATTGATTAAAAATTGCTTAAAAATAAACTTGTGCGTCAGTGCATTCTGAAGCAGAACTTCAGATGGGTCTTGTGCTTTTTGTGCCAAGTTGTTGTTGTATAAAGGAAAATATCTTGACTAGCTTGTGCTGAGGACTCTTATACAATGTCTGTAACGGGAGTGGAAAGGTGTGTGTTCTCTGGCTGCTGTCACACAGCAGTGGGTACTGCTGGGCCAGGGCCATGTCCTGTTGGGATTTCTGCCTTTCAGAGTGGTTTTGCATTTTATGTAGTATTGTAATTTTTAATATGTATATTTTTTTAGAAAATACTTTATTATGTGGTAATATAGAGGATACTTTTAAAAAATGATTCTCTGGGAGAAAAGACCTTTAGGAGTCTAAAGTTCTCCAATGTTTTTTTGAGAGCAACTGTGCATGCTGGGAGGTGTTCTGGGTTGTGTGTGGCAGCCTTTGAACAGCTGTACTTGGAGCTTTCTCCGTCTCTTTCCATGACTGTAGTTTTAACAGAAGCAAAATAATAAGCAAAATACTTCCTTGCTTAATATCTTTACACTTTTTTTTTTCCTTTCCTGCTTAATGATTTAATAGCACTAAACTTATAATAATGCTCTTGGGGTTTCCTTCTTCATTTTAGATCTGAACCACAGTGGTCTAGGATCCCATTATGAAAATTCTCACTGGGGACCAGTCTCTTCAAATAGTGACTCCAGCACAAACTGGGATAAAGTTATCGTAGACGGCTCTGACAAAGAAGCATGGCCATCAATCACTGGCAGTGACCCAGAGCTGACTTCAGAATGTATGGACACTGACTCTGCCTCCAGCTCTGGGTCGGAGCGGAACCTCGTTATCATGGCTTCAGGGAGCACAGGCGGAGAAAGCGATGGCATTCGCAATGGCATCGGACATGGGTCTCAGAATAAGTTTGTGGTTGGTAGCAACAGCAATAATGTGGGCAATGGAAGTATTAATGGGCCGTGGGGGTTATCCCATGGATCCATAATAAGCACATGTCAAGTTTCTGTGGATGCTCCTGACAGCAAATCTGAAAGTAGCAACAATAGAATGAATGCTTGGGGCACCATAAGCTCTTCATCAAATGGAGGGTTAAATCCAAGCACTTTGAATTCAAATGGCAACCATGGTGCCTGGTCCGTGTTGGAGAACAGTGGACATGCCCTGAAAGGGTCCGTGGGGAGTGGGAGTCCTGGCACAAGCATTCAGTGCAGTACCATAGGTCAGATGGCCAACAGCCAGAGTATTAACTCGAAAGTGGGTGGCTCAGCCCACGGTTCCTGGGGAAGCCTTCAGGAAAGTTGTGATTCTGAAGTAAATGGTACAAGGAATGTTTCATTCAGTGGGCAACCTCAAAACCTTAACACTGAAATGAATGGACCAAATAACACTACTAACTTTATGACCTCTAGTTTACCAAACTCTGCTGGTTCGGTGCAGATGAACGAGCTGCCCAGCACCGCAGGGCCCGGGGCCTGGCGTGTGAGCACAATGAATCATTCTCAGATTCAGGCCTCTCCAGTGGCAAACGGCACTTCCATCTCTCACCTGAGCAACGGGGAGGCCAAAACTGGCGGCTCTTACGGTACTGCCTGGGGTGCCTATGGTTCCAGTTACTCTGGAGACAAATGTCCAGGCCCAAACAGCCAAGCTAATGGTGACACTGTGAATGCAACTCTAATGCAGCCGGGCGGGAGCGGGCCTGGCAGCACTAACTTTCAAATCAACGGGAATAAAGGCGGAGGGGTGTGGGAGGCAGGGGCAGTCAGCTCCCAGAACATGCCGTGGGGAAGCGGGAATGGTGCGAGTGCTGGCGGGAGCAGGAGAGGATGGGGCAACCCCGCACAAAACACTGGCACCAACATTTCCAACGGGGAATGGAGCAAACTGCCTAGCAATCAGCATTCCAATGAAGGTGTGAATGGAAACAGCAGGAAGTTTACAAATGGATGGAAGTCTACTGAGGAGGATGATCTCAACAGCCAGAGTTCTGCTGCTTCCCAGATGGCTGAGCAGAACAGCACGTGGGCCAAAACAGGTACGGGGGACAGCGAGGGGAGCTCGGAGAGCACCGGGTGCCACGAGGACAGAGGAGCTGCCGAGGGCCAGAACCGAGAGAGGAGGAAAGTTGACCAGCACACGTTACTCCAAAGCATAGTGAACAGAACTGACTTAGATCCACGTGTCCTTTCCAACTCTGGTTGGGGACAGACTCCAATCAAACAGAACACTGCCTGGGATACCGAAACATCACCGAGGGGTGAAAGAAAAACTGACAATGGGACAGAGGCCTGGGGGGGCTCTGTGACACAGACTTCCAGCTCAGGGGGGTGTGTGGATAGACCTAGCCCTAATAATAACGATACCTCATCTGTATCGGGGTGGGGAGATCCAAAGTCTGCTACAAGGTGGGGAGACTCCAAAGGGTCAAACAGCCAAGGGGGGTGGGAAGAAGATTCTGCTGCTACAGTAATGGTCAAGAGCAATCAATCATGGGGAAGTGGCAAAGAGGAAAAGTCATCCTGGAATGACACACCGAAGATGAAGCAGGGATGGGGAGATGGACAGAAGGCCAGCCAGGGTTGGGCAGTGTCTGCTGGTGATAGCTGGGGTGAAAACTCGAGAAGTAACCATTGGGGTGAGGCAAAGAAATCCAGTTCTGGAGGTAGCAACAGTGACAGGTCGGTGTCTGGTTGGAACGAGCCAGGTAAATCAAATTCTGTTACTTGGGGAGGTAATAATGCAAACCCAAACAACTCTTCAGGATGGGATGAGCCTGCAAAGTCTAATCAGAACCAGGGCTGGGGAGATCCTCCAAAATCCAATCAGCCTCAAGTCTGGGGGGACTCATCAAAGCCAGTCAACTCTCCTGAATGGAACAAACAAGATGTTGGCTCTTGGGGAGCCCCGTCTGCCACGAACAAACCTCCGGGGTCCGGCTGGCTGGGGGGGCCGATGCCGGCCCCGGCAAAGGAGGAAGAGCCCACGGGCTGGGAGGAGCCATCCCCTGAATCCATCCGCCGAAAAATGGAGATTGATGATGGAACTTCTGCTTGGGGCGATCCAAGCAAGTACAACTACAAAAATGTGAATATGTGGAATAAAAATGTCCCAAACAGTAGCAGCAGTTCAGACCAGCAAGCACAGGTGCATCCGCAGCTACTGTCTTCAAGTGCCATGTCCAGCAAGGAGAGCAGTTCGGGTTCTGGTAAGCCTGGCTTTTACCTGGATTTGTGTTTTCTCTTGATTATAAAGCAATTTTTTGCTCTTTCTCCATAGAACAATACTTTAGTTTCAAAGTGGAAAGGGCAAAGTGCCAATGAAGTACAGTTTTTATTTATTAAAAAGATGAACAGCAGTGCTCATAGAGGTTCGATGTTTTTGTACAGTTCTGGTTTTAAATAACTGCAGTAATAAGGACTAGACAGCTCTGCTTGAGTTCTGGGGAGTGGGAACACAGAGAAAATATTTAAGATAGTGTCTGAGGAATAAAACTATTTTTCTAAACTATTCTAAAACAGTTAAAACTTAATATTGCCAATGAGGCTTCAAAACAAAAAAAAAAGCGTTGAGCTGCTACAGGACAGAATGAAGGGTGGTGGGTTTATACGGATTCCGGATCAGACATTCTGGTCTTTTAGTTTCCTGAGCAGTGAATAACAATTTTGGAGAGAAGCTTACATGGGGTTTAGGAAGTGTTTTGTGCTCAGTCTCTTTTTCTTGTGCCAGGAGGGGTCACTTACACGTAATGAGCAGCTCTTAGGAGTTTAATATCTTATAAATTTGTATTATCAGAATGTAATTCTTTAAACACGAAATTTGTGGTTTTGTGATTACCTTTATTTATGGAACAGCTTGCAGTTGTAATAAGGACCCTCACACAAGTATGTGCTCACGTGCTTTTTACTCTATGTTAAGGATCTAGAAAAGGCAAAGCTCTTGAGTCTCTTTAGGTAGCTTCAAAATCTTGTTGAAAACCATGCCAGTAACTCCCCCTGCTTTGCAAAGGTTGGGGAGAGCCTTCTACTCCAGCCACTACTGTAGATAACGGGACTTCAGCGTGGGGTAAGCCCATGGACACCGGTACGAGCTGGGGAGAGCCCGTCAGCGATGCAGGAGGCCCCTCCGGCTGGGGAAACGCTTCTCTCGGGCAGCAGCCTCCAAACAAACCTGGTGAGTGCTCTCGGCGCCGTCCCAGGATCGGAGTGTTTGGGGAAGGTGAAATACCTCTCTGGAAGCTTCATGTTTCCAAGGGGTTTTTACCTTGCAGTAGCTGTCGAGCTGTGTTTGGCCTGGAGGGCGGCAGCTGCTACTGAAATGTTCACGTGCCGGGCTTTTTTCACAACCAGGGCCTAAATCTATGCAAGATAGTTGGTGTGGAGATGATATGCCCTTGACAGGCAGTCGTCAGACCAGCTGGGAGGAAGAGGAGGATGTCGAGATTGGAATGTGGAACAGCAGTTCCTCACAAGAAACTAACCCATCGTTAAACTGGCCACCCTACATGAAAAAAATGCCCACAAAGGTGAGGAGGAGCTCAGGGCAAGACTTGTCATTTCTGAAAGCTACAGCAGAAGGGATTGCTGCACTTAGCATGTTACACCTTAATTTTCATTCTTAACACTCTGTGATGTAGTTGAAGCAGGATCTGAGTATCACAGGAATTCCTTTCTGTTTTTAAGGGCATAATGAAAGGTGGAAATAAGCAAGATGAAACATGGATCAATCCATTCATTAAGCAATTCACAAATCTCAGTTTTTCAGTAAGTATTTATCTTTGTCTGGCTTTTCTGCCTTTCCACAGGGCTACAATGCACAGACATTGAAATATTCAATTCTCAATTGCCAAGTGTTCATTGTGGTTTTCTTCTTACTTGTGTTTGTCTCCCCTCTGTCACCCATCCCTTTTCTTTGTATTCTCATTACAAAAAGACCTCTTTATTGATGAAAAGTGGTTTTGTACCCACTACCCAGGTATTCATCCCACAGCCTGACGCTTTACTCTGTATTACATAGGAGTTTTGGTGAGGGAACGTGTTCTCAATAGGAATCTCTTTGTTTTATCTCTTAAAAATACTATTATTAAATAATTGTGGTTCATTTTATTACTTCAGAGAGAATCACCAGAAGAAACCATACAGAGCAATAAGATGGACATGTCTGGAGGTAAGAACAGCAGAACCAAGCTGGGCTTTATTGCTTTTCCTTCCAGACTCTCTTAGCTTATATCCTTCTGTAAATTCCTTTTTTAAAACAATATGTAATGCATATATAGCTATATGTAGTTAAGTCTGTATTTCCCTAAAGAAGAGGAATGTCCTTGTAGAGAAAAGTATTTGTGTGTGTGAGTAATGCTGCATACCTGAATCACCTGGTTGCTATAGGAATATTAGCCATATATCAAGCTAAGCTTATACATATTCATATATGCTAAACTGACATGAGATAATGTTTTCAGGGTGTGGTGGATTTGTTTCTTGTAATATAAATATCTTGATTGCCCTCTGGGCACCTTCACTCAGTATAAACAGAAATGTACCAAATCCCACACTCACTGGATTCATTCTTGGAAACACGTGTTCAGTTCTAAGAACTAAATTAATACTGAACAATTATTTTAGAAATGTTTAAATCTGAGTGTAGAATTACTTGGGATCAGTTGTATTTTATTTGAATCCACTCATTGTTATGATTTCTTTAGCAAATAAAGATAGTATAATTCTTCAATACATTAATAGCAGTAGAATGTTTAACTAAAAGTTATTGTAGCATGGTAGGTTTTTGTGTAGTTACTTTCTCCTTTAAAATTGGGTATTTTCACTCTGGGGCTCATAGTCTATTGTGTAAAGAAATTGTTCTCTGAGTTGTAGATTTTAATATTAATGGCAGGCCTGATTTTTAAATTATTTCAAGTTTAAACAATTATACATTCTTGGTTTTAAGAGAAAGCTGAGAGTAATATTTGTGTGAAGCCTTGTAAAACCTGTTGGTGCTGATTCCATGCTTCCAGTTGCCTGTAGCCATCAGTACATAGGGTTTCCTCTCCCTTTTCAGTAAAGCCAGAGAGTCCAAAGCTAAATTGGTATTTCTTTTATGAGTCCTGCCCGAGAGCAGTGTGAGCTCAGCTCTTTGTGGGCACATGGGGTTGGTGTGGCCGAGGGCTGAAGGACACTGGCTGCTGCAGCCGCCTCTGTCCCGTGCCCAGGGTTACTGCAGGACAAGCGGATGGAGATGGACAAGCACGGCCTCGGCGTGGGAGATTACAATCGTGTGGTTGGAAAAGGCCCTGGCTCTCGTCCCCAAATTCCCAAAGAGTCTTCCATGGATCGCGGTCCTTACTTCGATAAGGTCAGTTGGTGACTTACCTGGGGGACACTCCTGAACTCCTTCAGCTCTGCACTGGGAGTTGTTTCCTGTGTGCTCCTGAGCTTTCTGCAGGTAGTGCAGTGGGGAGCCAGGGCTGTCTGATTAATCATGAGATAGATCTGTTCTTTTTAACTCACTGATACATTGTACTAAGCACTTCCTGTAGCCCTTTGCGGTGCCAATGACTAACCTGATCTCTTTTGTTTTCTGCCTATTTCCTGCTGGTGCTGGACTGTCCTGTGACTCTTCCCTTCTGCTCCTGGCAATGGTTTCTCCCTTCTGCTTGCTTGCTGGCTGGTTGTTGCGCCTCGGTTTGTCTGTCCCATCAGGATGGCATTGTAGCAGACGAGTCCCAAAACATGCAGTTTATGTCCAATCAAAACATGAAGCTTCCCCCTTCAAATAATGCACTACCTAACCAAGCCCTGGGCTCCCTAGCAGGGCTGGGTATGCAAAACTTGAATTCTGTTAGACAGGTAAGGCTGTGTGCTTATCTTTGGCATGTTACTTGATAGCATTTAATGCCTTTTTTATAACATTCTTGCTGCCTGTGTGATTGATAAGTGTTTAATTTGTAATTGAAATGTGTGGGGTGGGAGAAGCAGCAGAAGAGGTTTATTGTCGCTGACTGTCCATCCTTTCCCCAGAATGGCAATCCCAGTGTGTTTGGTGTTGGGAATATAGCAGCACAGCCCCGGAGCATGCAGCAGCCTCCAGCACAACCTCTTAATTCATCTCAGCCTAATCCACGTGCTCAAGTGCCTCCTCCATTACTATCCCCTCAGGTACAGAAAACACTCTGTGTATAAACTGTCTAAATGCTGCTTCACAAGATTGTTCCTTGTTTTTTGGTGTTGCTGATATTTATTCTGTAAATATTTGGGAACATATTTGGCTTGATGAAGCTGGGCAGCTGTTGAGCAGAGGTTATGCTATTCTAGGTATTCCAGGCTAAGTGATTGCCTGTTACAGTCGGTCACTCCTGCCCTGGTCTGTGTTGCAGGTTCCGGTATCATTACTGAAGTATGCACCAAACAACGGTGGCCTGAGCCCACTTTTTGGCCCACAACAGGTAGCCATGTTGAATCAACTGTCCCAGTTAAACCAGCTTTCTCAGATCTCCCAGTTACAGGTAAGCTGCCCTGGCTGGTGGCTCGGTGTTGTGTGTGGAAGTGTGAGAGGAGCCTGGCGTGAGCTGTCCCTGTCCCTGACCCCACCCCTCCTGTCCCGCAGCGGCTGCTGGCGCAGCAGCAGAAGGCGCAGCCTCAGAGGAGCATGCCTTCTGGGGGGCGGCAGCAGCAGGAGCAGCAGGTAAAGAAACACCTTTATTTTCACTTCTCAGGCTCTCCTTGTAACTGTTTTTCATCCTGAGCTGCATTTCTTGCTCTGACTTGTGTTGAAGTGTGCAGGGGTGGATGGGGTTTGACTCAGGAGGGGCTGAGTGCTGTGGTTGGGCTGTGCAGGGTGCACAGAGCACAGAGGTGCATTTCATTCTTTCCTTAAACATGGAAAAGCTTTTGCCCATTGCTATTGTAACTGCTTGTTTTTTTCAAGGGTCGATCTCTTAGTATGCAGCAACAGATGATGCAACAGTCCCGTCAG
This sequence comes from Atrichornis clamosus, assembly GCA_013400975.1. Taxonomy (NCBI): domain Eukaryota; kingdom Metazoa; phylum Chordata; class Aves; order Passeriformes; family Menuridae; genus Atrichornis; species Atrichornis clamosus. The sequence continues at coordinate 4,750 of WBMZ01017022.1, read as the reverse complement.
CTTGATCCAAACCTGTTAATGAAGCAGCAAACTCCACCTTCTCAACAGCAGTCACTCCATCAGCCCTCCATGAAATCCTTCCTTGAGAATGTCATACCCCACGCTACTCCTGAGCTGCAGAAAGGGCCATCACCAATCAATGCATTCAGCAACTTCCCTATAGGTGGGTCTCCTGCCGTCGGTCAGTGCTTGTGTGACACTCAACCCAGCTTTTCCCCTGGCCTCCTCCTGAAAACTGACTGTAATCCTGTCAGCACTTCCTGTTTTGGGGTGTAGTAATTCTTTGGGGGGTTGACCCAGTTACCCTTGTTCACCAAAGAACTTTTCCCCAGGTACACTCATTCCCAGTGAGTGTTCATGTCTCAGTGCAGAATGCTTTACAGTCCTAAAGAATGACAGGCTCCTTTTAGTGCTCCTTTTGTCCCCTGGGTCCCCAGAGTGATGCAAAGTCCTGACTCCTGGAGCTAAAGGACTTCTAGAAGTAAAATCCGTGCCAAGAAGCCATTGATGTAGACACATTTCTTGGGATTTCAGAAATGTTTTCAATGACTCTGGAATTGCACAGATGGAACAAACTGTCAGTTTGCCTGTTAGTGGTTTTGTCCAGGAAAGAAAGCTTTTGGCTCTGCATTTTTAAAGAATGGTTGTCTCATTTCAGGCAAAATGTCTGAACATTTATAAATACAAACGTGTCCTGTTTCTTTCTCCCTACGTTTCCAGGCTTCTGTCCAATTTCTGCTTCAGAAATTCCAGGCTTGTATATTTTCTCCTTACTTTAGGTCCCTTTTTAATGCTATCTTACTACAACTGTTTATCATTTACTTCTGTTCCTTACCCCCATTTTTTTCCTCCCCTTCATTTTTGCTTTTCTTCTCTTTTATTCTAATTGGGTCGTTTCTGTTGGGCTGATTTCCTTTGCGTTCCCATTGGCCTTTAAGAGAAGTCTGTTTCCTAGGACTGCAGCTGAAGTCCCGGTGCTTGCAGGCGCAGCGGCACCGGCCGGGACGGTGCCACACGGGAGGGGGCTTGAGGCCAGTCTCAAGTCCAGGCTGCTGCTTCATAGCTGCTGGTGATGATTGGCATCAACGTCTAACTGTGCTTCCATTCAAAGGGCAAGGCATACAGAGGAAGTTTTTCAGGAGTCACTGTGTTAGTTCTAAGGAGAGGAATATTTCACTTTCTCGCCGAACTCCGCGCCGAGGGATTGCATCCTGCCTAGCTCAGGCTCCTTTGTGTTTCATTCCTTGAGCTGCAATTGTTGTCTACTGTTCTGTAGCTGCTTTCTCACATTAATCATGGCCACGTCTCAGAAACTTGCAGTGTATGTAAGGTTGCTTTGAGGTCCCTCAGGAATCTGCCACAGGATACACAGGAATTCTTTGGGGTCCCCCTGGAGCAGTGCTGAACAGTGATACAAGCACACAGAGCCACACTTGGTCCTCACACAAAAGCTTAAGGGTAGGAATAGCAGGTTGCTGGAATTTCTTCCCCCGTTGGTGAAGAATTGAGTCCAGAGGAGTGCTGGTGTCACCTCCAGTGCACAATGTGGTAGTGTGGTGGTGTGAGAGGGAGCTCACTTTGCCCAGCTGTCTCCTGGAAAATCCTGTGGGTTTGTTGTTTTCTCCGTGTCCCCGTAGCAGTGTCAGGAGACCCAGCAAGGAAAGCAGGGAGGTCCTGTTTCCATTCCAGGGAAGGAATTTGTCAGGATTCAGTAGATACTCACCCAAAGCAGAGAGCAGCCCAGTGTCCTCCTCTCTCTCTCCCTGACCAGTCCTGCACTCATATGACATTCATTACAGAATTGAGTATTTCTAATAATAAAACTGACCTTTTTCTGGCAAGTAGTGAATATAGCTGAACAATATAAAATCTTCCACAGTAGAATACAAAAAATAACTTCTGGGAAGAGTGTTTAAATTATGGATTACATCCAGGGACTGGTGTCCATCCCTCAGCCCACAGACCTCCCATACAGAGCTGTGACAGACCTGTGCCTGCCAGGGGCTGGCATTGGCCTGGTCACAGATGTGCCCCTCTGCCAGCTTGGATCTTTCTAACCCTTCTCTCAGAGGTCTGGGCTCTGCAGCTTCTCCAGAGGTAGAAGGAGGGTTACTGTGGGACAGAGTTTCTGCTCTGACAACAGCAAAATGCAGTGGGAGGTGTCATAAACAGGATCCATTGGACTTTGCCTTTTTTCTGCTTCAGCTGTTCATAGTTGTTATTATAAGGTAGAGTTCTTAAAACTGTGTTCTGTTCCAAGCAACTTTCGTGAGGCTTTTCAAGGGGAGGCTTTTCTGGCACCAACTCCTGATCATGCCTTTAAGAAAAACAAGCAAAAACCCCAAACAAATAAACCAGTTTCTCTGTGGCCATGAATGTCCACTTAGGAGCAAGAGGAAGCCCTTGTTTCCAGTGCTGAAGGAAGGTGTTTCTAGGAGACCTTTAAGAAGTTCCCTGTGCATCTCTGGCCCCAGGTTAAACTGTTGTAGTGGTTTGTTTTCAGAAAAGAAGTAAATAGATCCGAAGGGCTGGAAAAGTACCAAGGTGGAGTTGTGAGTTCAGGATTCCTATAGACTTGGAAAACGAGCAGGCATGCCAAGGTCAAAAGTGTGGGCATGTTGTCCAAGCCCAGAGCAGCTGGTTGTCCCAGGTATTTGGGTTGATTTGGGTTGGCATTCTCTTGATTCTCTGGCAGAGAAACATTTGGAAGTAGAGACCACAGCTTAGAGCAGGCCAAGACAAGTCCTGTTTGCCCTTTGTTTTACAAATCTACATTTTAGTTTCTCTAACTTCCTAATGTCTTCTTCCACTGACATTTTTGCATGAGGACATGAGCTGAGGACTTGGGAGTGCTTTGCATTGCTCAGCTTAGCTTCTGCGTGCAGTGAGTTCCCTGGTTTAAGTGCTAGAATGTTCCTCAGAACCAGAGACTTGGAAGCATGACGTAACCATGGTAATGTGCTTTTCAGTGCTTTTTGGGACAGCCGAAGGAGAAGTACAGCCTGTATCTCATAAGTTGTGTGTGCTTTCAGGAATGAACTCAAACTTGAATGTAAACCTGGATATGAGCAGTATTAAAGAGCCACAATCTCGGCTGAGGAAATGGACTACAGTCGACAGCATTTCTGTGAACACATCCTTGGATCAAAACTCCAGCAAACATGGTATGTTCAGATTGTCCTTGGGCAGCACTTGATGTGTCACTTCAGGCTGTCACGCTCTGGGTGTCACATGCAGGTTTGCAATGTTTGGGCTGTGGCTGTCACAGTTTGTGTTGTGTTGTCTGTGCCAATTGCTGCTTGTCTGCCACAGCAGCCACAGCTTTGCTGACTGTGCTCACAGAGTGATCTTGTGATGAGATTAGTAGAAACATTGTACAGAATTCCTTTTTTAACCAGACTTTTCTGTAAGTGTGACTGTTGTTACTAGCTTTACCTTAATCTCCCGTGGAATGCTTCATATATTTTTAAGCCAAAAACTTGGGTTTCAAGTTTTCTCTCCCACCACCCTGCTGTCCTAAGGTGATTTTTGGGGATTTATCACATTCTGGGCATGGCTGACATTTTTACTGACAGGTTTTGGTTATGAATGTCTATGTTTGCATTCTAAAATTGAGGAGAGCCTAGAAGGGCTAGACTGGTACCATGTCTGTCCTTAGTTTTAGAGGAGGTGGACTTGGTTGCTTTGTGTTTCATTCCAGTAATCAAGATTCATATGACATTTCAACTGTTTCAGTTGCTTGAAATCTCATCCAGTTAAAATTTGAGTCTGTAGCCCAAGATTCTGTGTCTAAAGATAGTTACAGATGTCCCCAGTCTCCTGTTACTGTTCAGTCTCAGATTGTCAGAGTATTTTTAGGTGCATCAGCTGCTCTGCTGCTCCGAGCTGACTCTGCTGCCATAGCCTGTAGTGGCCATACCCTGCAGCTGCCCTGCTGAACCCATCCCACTGCTGCCACAGGCAGTGGTGTTTTAGCTGTAGGTGATGTTTTCTGACCAGTGCTGGGAATTTCCATATCACATGGAATGCCTGGGTCCCTAAGAACTGTAGCAGAACTGGCTTTGCTGTCTGATAACTTTTAAACCATTCCTTGTTCTGTCTCCAGGGATTTTTTAAATTAGATTTTTTTGCCTCACAAGAATAGGAATAGAATCTACAGAGCTTTGAAGTAGCTAAAGATCCTTCACATCTTGTAGCTGTTTCTTTCAAGGGCTCTCCCAGCACAGAACCCTTTTGGCCAGGTGGGGTTCCACAGAATGCTCTGACCCTCTGGGATTAATACTTTACTTCAGTTGAGTACATGGTACAAGTACTGTTTTAGTGAAGGGATTTCATGGGAGATTATTCTTACAGTTTCCTCCTGAATTACTCAGACACATTTCATTTTAGGTTGCATGCACCTGTATGATCACCAGTATAACTTGGCATCACAGGAGGACAGTGTGCTGCCGTATATTTCATGAATGATTTACAAGGGCATGATTTTATATACATTTATATAGTGATACTAAATTAGCTCTGAAAAGTATTTGATGGTTTTGGTTTCTTTTTTAATCAGGTGCTATTTCAAGTGGTTTTAGGCTGGAAGATTCTCCATTTGTTCCTTATGACTTTATGAACAGCAGTAATTCGCCAGCCAGTCCTCCCGGATCCATTGGGGATGGCTGGCCCCGTGCCAAATCGCCTAATGGCTCTAGCAGTGTTAACTGGCCCCCAGGTACAGCCCTTGCCCCGCCCCGCCCTGCCCCGC
>WBMZ01017019.1:0-16528 GCA_013400975.1 Atrichornis clamosus | reverse complement strand
AACCAGCAATAGAACAAGAGGACTTAAGATGCCCCAGGGGAGGTTCAGGTTGGACATCAAGAAGAATTTCTTCACAGAGTGATTAGAAATTGGAATGGACTGCCCATGGAGATGGTAGACTCACTGTCCCTGGAGGTATTTAAGGAAAGACTGGATGTGGCACTCAGTGCCATGGTCTACTTGACATGGTGGTGTTTGGTGATAGGTTGGATTCAATCTCAGAGGTCTTTTCCAACCTAATTGATTCTGTGATTGTGTAATACTTTTGTGAAGCAGCAAGAAAAATACAACTTCTTAGGTACTCCACACTTATGGAGATGATTGAAAAAAAACACGGCTACTGTAGGCTCACAGCTTCAGTAAGGTTACAGTCAAGAGCCTGCCAAAAAAAATAACAAGTTTTAATAAATATACCAAGGGTTTTGCATCTCAAGCTGTTTGCTCATGCTGAGGGACAAGCTCACTTTTGTACTCCTTGAAGGAAAAAATTATGAATTGCCTCAAATAAAATCACAGAGAAAAACAAAACCACATATTTAGTTTTCTTCTACTGTACTTTTTTTCCACTTTTCAGAAACATTTATCTTTACAATGCCAGCCACAAAACCTACAATTTCTTAGCAATAGATTGAGGCCTTCTGGAAACAAACTATTTGTTCTGTGTTTGCAAAATACAATAGGATCCCAACTCTGAGAGGATTAGCGGAGGTTGTAGGCTGCTCTAAAAATCCTCTACAAGTATTTTGCAGAAAAACCCTAAAATCCTTATCAACATATTGACTTTAGTTTCACTGTGTTTAATTATGTGTGATCATCAATGCCTAAGGTGCACAGTGCAGGTCCACAACAATCCAATTTTACATTCTATAATAAGTGCCTGAACCTCAGATGTCTCTCAAGGTCTACTTCACTTATTTTAATTACTCTTTCTGATGCTACTTGGCCACTCTGACCCTTATTTTCTGGATTTTTGTAACATCAAGAGATGGCAAAGTAGGCCACTGTATTTCACTGTCACTTACAGGAGTGGAAGGTAATACATGATCAGAAAACAGTGGCCATTTTCAAACCCCAATTCAAACCCAGGACTTCTATATGCTACTGCAATGCCAGGAATACAATTACTAACTTTTGCCTTTTTACTTACAGCCACTTGAAGTAGGTGAAAGGCCTGATGACTTCCCTGCTGTTAGCCATCTAGTCTCCAGCACTGATTAGATTTTATTCAGACAATGCTACTGTACTGCTGAGACGGAGAAGCAGAGCTGTGATTAGATAAGAACGAGGCACAGGTGGCTTTACTTACTTTTGGAGTACATGGCTCAGTCTTGCATTGCTCAAGAGAATGACGTTTTGGTGCGGTTGGGAGGGTGGTGTTTGGTTGTTTTAATTTTCCCCCTCTACAGATCTATCTTCTAGAAAGCCAAGGAGAAATCAGAAAGAAACATGAAAAAATATATGTCTCAGTGTCTACAATAGGTTATGGAAAAAAATCAGTTACTTCACACAAAACCCTGAGTAACACTTGTTTGAATTCTATACTATCAAATGAGATCAGACAGGAAAATATTATTTGCTTTTTTAATGGGGGGAGGGGGCATGGAAATTTACCCTAGATAGTGATTTAAACAGTTGTTTTCTCCATTTCTCAACAAGACACAATTTCCATGTAAGGCTTTAAAAGACTGAAGACAAACGCCCAGTAATATTGGAATGTATTCATCTTACTCCATCTTTTGTAATAACAGAAGCCATTCTTTAGACAAGATTTATCAATACATCAAATGACAGAGACCTGTGGATTGCTCAGTTTGGAATTAATAGATCCAGTTTCTTAAGCCTTCCAATGTGTGACAAGGCTCTTTTTTTTTTTTTTTGAGGAGTGGGAAAGAAATTATTAGCATGTGTCTGTGCAGAAGACTTATTTTAAACCTTTTGTTACCAATACAAACCCCAACTTACTCAACCCTCCCCCCAAAAAAGCCCAAACACAACAAAAACCAATAAAGGTACGGGATACAGATGGTTTTACTTTTCATGATTTCATCACTCTAAACCTGAGATCTGTCTCTAAAGCAACAGGAAACAGTGATACATCAAAATTTCAAACTATTTTAAAGAATTTTAAAAGGCAGTATTATTGGGGTTTCTTATGATTAGAACTAGCCACCAATTTTATCCTGAGGCACACTTCTGAATCTCAGATGTCTTTTGTTGAGTGTGCCATCTCAAACCCTCCAGACAAGGGACAACTTCCCTGTAAAAGTGAACACTGCAACCCAGGCTTTGCTCTGAAACCACCTTCTCATCAGGATTTTAGAAGACAAAGAATCACAGAAACCCAAACTGCTCCGTATCTTGGACTTCCTTGTAATTCCAATGTTTACCTACCAACCATGGTCTCACCCTTTCTTTGTACCAATTCAATTCCTTCAACAATGGACTGTTTTTTAACTTATTTCAATGTCATAAGCCAGGTCATGGAAACTATTTGATTTTAAAATAAAATTGAAAATATGTTTTTATTTCCAGTTCAAGTGGTCTCAATCATCTACAAGAAATATTCGCATAAATATTTCTGCATGTACTTTCAATTCACAGTCCAGCCTACTTACATTTAAAAAAAACCCAAACCAAACCAAACTTATTTTACATTCAGAACTGAAGCATTTTGTCCTACCTTAATCTCAGTTCATAACTCCAGAAACATTTTACTAACAACCTTACAAGTTGTTCTTTAAACAAGGACTTACTGAAATTCACCATCTCATTACTTGAGATACTTGATTCAAACAACTAAAAGATAAAATCTGACTCAGAGTAATATGCATTGTTTGAGTTTATGTAGCTGAGACTAAATAGGTCTCAAAAATGCAGAAGTTCCAAGTTGTTATATTTTATAGCACTCTGATTTTCTCCAGAAAATCACAAAACACTGGGGTAGAAAAAGGAAGATTCAAAAGCAACCAGGAAACAAACTAATCACAGATTAAAGTTTCTCTCTTCAGATGCCCACACACATGCAGGGGTTTATATTATGTACTAGAGATTATAAACAGCCAATTAAAGCAGTTGGAAACCTGTACTCAAAATAGAAAGTCAGAAGAAAAACACAAACACAATGCATGTGAGATATAATTTTAATTTTTCTATTGATAAAACCCAAAGCTCCTTCACAGCAGCAACAAATGCAGAAGTTAGTTGCAGAAATGACACCTCTTCTTAATCTGTTTGTATACCCAAGTATGACAACTTTGTAGGGACTGCATATGAACACAGTACAGGCACCGCTCAGTAGTAACAGAAATCAAATTTCTAGGCATATTTTAATTGAGTCCTTCCTTATTATTAAAGGGTTCTCATAGTAGCAAAGATGATTATGAATTAGTTGTCTGTTCCTGATTTTTGTTATTGCAATTTTAAAACATTTAATCAAATTCTATGCATACTACATATATGCCCAGATACACCTCCCCACAGTTTGTAGTAGTTGACAAACCGTGATCAAATGCTACAATTCAGAATGAAAATGCTACTGCATTTAGCAGCTCTAGCTGCACTAAATATTTCATCAGAGTAAAAAACACACCTCTTGTTCATTAACACAAGGGACATGGGTTGTAAAATGAACATTTCTATCTTGTATCCATTCTTTTCTGTAATATATATATATTTATATACGGCTCTAAAACAAATACCTACTAATTTACAATTAAATTAAAACACATCCACAATTGGTCTAACTAGTGATTTTGGTCTCAATACTTTAAACATTAGTTGTTCCATAAAAATACACGATTCAACAACATGGTTGTATCAGTAACATTAGGCCTTTTGAAAGAGGCCTATGACATACAACCAACCATGCAATTCAGTGCTCAATGTCATCTAACTGATAAATATTTATACTGCATTTTCAAATACAGTATCTTCCAAATTTCTCTTTGCAGGCTTACCATGCTTACAAACATGCAGAAAGCAATCACATTTCTCACTTGCCCATACCAATTACATTTTTCTCTTTTCAAATAGATCAACTGATAAAGCATAAGCTTCAAGCTGTCATTTTTAGATCACCAACCTTTTCCTTTCTTTCACATATTGCTTCATGTGAAGTAAGACTAAGGATTAGACACATAGCAAGAACTGCACTTTCCAGTTTAAGCCTCTAAAAATCAAATTACTAACAGTCAATTAGGATGCACTCATAGCTGCCATACAAGTGAAAAGACACCCAGTAGACAATGAAGTTAATTCTAGACATATCAAAACCTGAAACTTAAAAAAACCAAATGCAAACCCCAAACCTAAACTACACAAGTACAGCATTAAACCTGGTAGATTCCAAAAAGTGGATCTCTGTCCAGAAATTTTAAAAAAACCATGCCACCAATTACATATAAGACATTGATTGCTTATAGATGGACATGTCCTTATTTAGCAGTGGTGATGTAGTACTTCTCTAGCACAAACAAGAATCCTCCAAGTCAGAAGCAGTCAGTAACAAAACCCCAGACAAGTTTACATGTCACAATAACCTCGCATGTAAGACTCAGAACATTTTACTCTTATAACAATCAGTAATTTAGGTACTAACAATTCCAGGACCAATACATTCAATGTGTAAATAAGACTGCAATAGAAGATACTAAAAAGACAAGAGAGGTATGACAATTAAGATGAGTAATTCTTGTAAATAGCAGGAAGTCAGGGAAACATCTGGAATTCTTTTGCACTGCATTTATGTATCTTCTGTTTCTCAGTATAAAAATACATCTAGAGAGTCAATCCAGAACTGCATACAACAATCATGTTTTTCCCCTTAACTGCTTTAAAATTAGTACAAAATAATCTAAATTACAAGATTGATTGTTGCAAATTTGTAAATGTTGGCTATTACAAAATCATTATATGAGAACACCAGCTGCAAATTATTTACAGGAGAGGTAATACAATTTTCAGAGTAGCGAATTATAATTTAGCGGAAGTGTAAAAACAATGTACTCACCAAAACTTTACAAAATCTGGTATCATTATCAGCTACACAGTAGATTGTGATTAGGTTTTGTACTTGATATACAACATATTCTTAAGAAAAGTGCCAAAATACTGCTACATAAGAATCTTTTCTTTTCAAAAATCGTTCAGCAAAAACCCCTGCAGATTCTAAGCTAAATAATGTCAAAATAAAACAGGAAAAACAGGATGCTGATTGTACGTCTTATTAAATGCCTTTGAAAAATCTTAAAATTCACTTTCTTGCTTAAAGGTGTGACATAAGACTTATTAAAAAAATCAGCAGAAACATCACCATATATGTTTCTCCAGGGTATTTTAGGCCATTCAAAACCTAAACATTACTTTTAAACTGTGAAACACAAGAAGACTGAAAACAATCTGAAACTGGCTGAACTGCTGAGGATTGTTGTGATCTGTGGCAAAACATCCTGCAGAATGCCAGTCATTCCCGATGCACCCCAGGGCCTGTCCCAGGGTCCATACTCTTGTAAGCTTTCATTAACAAGCCAGGGGACGGGACAGATCACACTCTCAGTGAACTATTCAAAGGGCCCTTGGCAGGCTGGAGAAATGGACAAACAGGAGTCTCACAAAGTTCAGTGAAGAAAAGTGCAAAGTCCTACATGGAGAGGAAAAACCCCACGGACCAGTACAGACTGGGGGACTGACCAGCTGCAAAGCAGCCTGGCAGAGAACAATAGCAAGCCACGAGCCACCATGTGCCCTTGCAGCAAAGAAGCCCAGCAGTCTCCTGGTCTAAATTGGGAAGAGCATGGTCAGCAACCTGAGGGAGGGGATTCTTCTATTCTGTTCAGTCCTCGTGAGACACAACTCAAGTGCTGGGTCCAGTTTTGGGCTCCCCAGTTCAATACAGAAATGGGCATACAGGAGTGAGTCCAGTTAAGGGCCACAAAGGTGATTAAGTGATTGGAGTATCTTACAGACAAGGAGAAGTTGAGAGAACTGGGATTGTCTCGCCTAAGGAAGAGAAGGCTCAGGTGATCTTACCAACCTGTGTAAATGCCTGAAAAGGGGGAGTAAATGAAGAGCCAAACTCTTCTCAGTAGCATCCCATGACTGGACAAGAGGCAATGGGCACAAGTGGCAATACCAGAAGCTCTACTTAAACATAAGAATGGACCTTCATAGTTTAAGGGAGAGCAAAACACTAGAACAGAATGCCCAGACATCTTCTGGAGTCTCCATCCTTAGAGCTGTTTAAAAACTCAGCTTGTCACAGTCCTGAGCAACCTGCTCTAGCTGGCCCTCCTCTGAGCTGGGTGGATGGGGGTGGACTAGATCTAGTCCCTCCAACCTCAGTCATTCCATGATTCTATGAAAAAGTCAGGGTCTTTTGCAGTACAGGCATTGGATCAACTGAGTCACAAAGAAACTATAACGTGTAAAAGAAATATATTTTCTCTTTACATTACTGCATACAATGTTAATTTTGCTGCCTGCGTTTTGCTGACCGCATTTTCTCAAATCTTGACTCCATTTCTTCCAGGACTTTTGGTGTGTATCGCACAACTAATTTAACTTTTCCTTGAGCTGCCTTCAGCAGTTCTACTGCTTTTTCATGGTGTTCACCTTCGACACTCTGTAAAACATAAACCGTTTAGTATTAGAAAAGACACATACTGAAAACAGACTTTTTCATTTTTTTGTACAATTCTATGTAAGCAAATGTGTTTATTTATATGCATTCTAGTTTCATGACTACATAAGGACAATGTCACACAATTTCAGGATTTATGCTTCAGCAAACCAATGAGGTGATGATAAATATACTAATTAGTATGAGCAAAAGAATAGTGCAAAAATTTTATTTAGGTTTATGCTGAACAATTAAATCCTGCAGGGAAAAACTTAGTCAATTATGAAATTACACTTAAAAATCAACAACTTGAGGAGAATACTTACTTAAAATTCAATATTGGTTTTCTTCTTTTGCATGCATTTTAAATTCAGTAGTCACCCTCAATTTGCTTAACAAGTTGCCACAGACAACTGCAAGATAACTGCCTTCTTGATGTTACCCTGCATTATGACAAGGCAAAACTCCATACTGGGTGCCTGCAATGGAGCAGCCAATATGCAGTGTGTTGCTTATTTTAGTCCTCCATGTCTCTCAGTAAATGCAAGACATTCAAGTTAATTTCCTCTAAACTGATTAAGAATAGCCTAACCTAAATCAGGAAGAATAGAATAAAAATGCTTTCCTAAAACAACTCCCAGAATTTCTTAGGGTGATATAAGATTCATCTAATTACAATTCTTAAGCAACGGTTCTCAAAAACTGCATCCAAATATACATTCCTGGACAACATATATTTTATCAGCAAAACTTACTTCTCCCAAACTTATTAAACACAATGACGGGACTACTCCAAGCCTACCCGCCACTGGTGCTATTAGAAGCTAGAAGGCAGGTGATGTACCTGTTGATTGGAGGGTTTTCCCGTTACTATAAAGTTACTTACAGAAAGAAAAACAACAGTTAAAAAAACCCCAAGTTATTTCTCTTCTAACAGACTTAGACAACACATACATTTGAATGTTTTCAGTTTTGTTACTCAAGTGGATGTGTAGGCTGTTCTGTTTAAAACTGGTAAAAAAAGGTTTGTAGAGTTCTATGTTTAATTATAACAAAACACCTAAAATTTTGGACTAAACTCAAGATCTCCCACCTGAAAAAAATAAACTGTTTTTCAGTCATATTCCCTGCAGTCTTGGCAGTGACATTTTTTATTTTTAAGTATAAATCATAATCACAAGAAAATGCCTGTCATGTATTATAATGACAGGATTCCATCTGTAAATGTCAGATGACAATGATTTTTCTGAGACTATGTTAGCATTCTCAACAGCAACTTATGCACTCGTATTCTTACAATGACAGTATATATATTTATACATGTGCATGCACACATACAGGGACATTGTTAGCTGTATCAACTGCCTGATGATCAGCTTCAGTTTTGGGTGGAGTGGTGGTTTTGTTGTCTTTAAGAGAATCTGTGGCTGAGGAAGGACTCATCTGACAACAATTCTACACCAGTCCCTCAATGCTTCCTAATAACAGAAAGCTAAACCAAGGACAGTTGCATTACTACAGCTATGATTTCTCTTACACCTCTTGGAAAGGACAGCTGGACTCCCGGGTAATAGTCAGGAGCCAAGTATGCCAGAGATTTGTGCTCGTCAAGAATTCATCTATAGGCATTCACTATTCCTTTCACGTCTCAGAATTTAGTTCAATCCTCGGTCTTAATTGGTTTACAGATGTAATGATGAGAATATTAATTTTAAGCCTGCACAGAGCCTCTCTGAAAATAAAAGCAAGTGTTTGGGAGATAGTTACATGCATCTGACTGAAATTTGTCTCAAATCAAAGCCTGTCCATAACCTCCTCTTTTCCAGCTTCCCTGTGTTTTACTTTTTGTATTCTTAACTTTTCAGAAGAGGATACTTATTTTTAAAAAAAATCCAGTAACAGCACTTTACACATATATTTCTGAAAATACAGTAAAGTGCCTGCTTCTGAAGCTCAGTATACTTAAGTGGAAGGAAAAAATACCACACGAGACAACACCACCTTGCAGTTTCATCTCACTACAGCTTTCACCATGCAGTAGCATTTTCACTGGGAAAAATGAGAACCTGGTCAGCCAAATGCAACAGACCATACTTTACTACTTACCTTAGAAGGTGCAGAAAACTATATTAGTAAAAGTCTGCCTTATGACACTTGGATGAAAAAGGAAGCCATAGCAGCAGTTTGTATTTCACAAAATTCTTTGACTACATTTACACAAACCCTCAGAACCTGAAATACTGACATAATTGTACAGTTCCTTTTACAGACAGATAACCAAAGCATAATCCTAAAATGCTCAACGTATACAACTCTATAGAAACCCAGGCAAGTTGGTTGTGTGAGGACAAAAAGAAACTATTTTGCCAATATTAAAAGACAACAACAAGCTTTTGCCATGCGTATTCCCTGTGCCCCCTCAAGTGGAAACAAGTAGTTACTGCTACATAAAGAGAACAGAAAACCTGTTCCTACCACTCCATTTACAGAAAGCAGCTGGTCTCCACGTTTCAGGCCTCCATGTCTGTCAGCTATACCTCCAGGGATAATTCGAGAGATATAAATCGGAGAATTTTGTTCTTTGCCTCCCATAATGTTGAATCCAAGACCTTCTTCGGTTTTGGGTAGTTCAACCACTCTGGGATGGGAATGACCTTCACTAGCAGCAAATGCAGCTACAGTGGCCTGTGAGAAACAAAATTTTTCTCATTTATAAGAAATTAAATATAGTTCCTTTAGCAGTGAGCAGGCTGAAAATATATTTTGTCTCAAAGTACTTAAATATTAAGACAAATGAGGTTCATTCCCTACATACCAACACTAGCATGAAAAATTCAGAACTCCAAGAATAAAATTAAAATGGAAGAAATTTAAAAATAACAGGTCTTGTTATACTTTTTATTAATCTGTTAAGCTTATCCATTTTATCAGACATTTAGATAATATCCTTCTGCATTTTAAATAATCTTCTGCTTCTAAAGTAATGAAGTATTTTATGCAAGTCACAGTTTGGTTTTTACCTTTGCTGTTGCATTAGCTCTAACTTCTGGGCTACTGCTGATATCCACAGTTTCATATACGTGTTCATACACCTTTAGAGACAAACCAGTTTCAGTATGAGGAAAACAGATATTCTTCTGCTTAAGGAATAAAGCCAAATATCACATGCAACTCAAAAATGTGTAAATTAAAAGTATACACCTCCAATGTTCCTTCCTGATTCACTAAAAGAACTGGCAATCTAACATTTTATGAAGAAACAAATCTCTCAGCACCTTTATTGCTCAAACTAAATCCTCCCTCCTTCCACAGTATTCAGACCTCACCCTGACTTCAGAAATGTTTATGGCTAGGCTCGCATGCTGGACAAGAAGCATGTATGACTACTTTCTCTAGTTTGATTGAAGATCAACTCTTCAACATGGATGCATGCAAAACACTTAAGGGCAGCTCTTCAAGGCTCTCCTGACAACCCATCCCTCCCTACAAACCCACAAATTTTCCTTCAGCTGTGGCAACTAATTATATATCTTAAGAAAAAAACAGAATCAAAATCACAGAAGCAATAAGAATATTAATGCTAAAGAGGTGCTTATACTGAAGGCTAACTCACATCTTCACATCTCCCCACCAACCATTTGGACTTGCTAAGCAATAAACACGCTGTACTCAATAAGGCAAAAACATTAAGATGACACCTGTGCCTACAAACAGATTTTTAAAAATCATTCCAGTTGTTATCATCAATGTTAACATCACCAATAGCAATAGCAAGGCACTTCCAATCACCTAAAAATCTCCAAAAGAATACCTGGAATGAAGATGAGATGGCATGGATCTGCCTTAAAAATATCACAGGCAATTGGTACCTTGTCTATTCTTACATTCCAAGTGGATAACAGCCTGTTAGCTGCCAGTAAGGACAAACTCCCAAAATTACGTTTAAGAAGTGATTCACTCCTAAACCATTATTTTATACACCTATGCTATCCTAAATTATTTTTTTTTAATTATTTAAAAGTAAGTCTTGTTCTATTAAGCTCAGTAAATCAAATTTGGCTTTACAAAGTATAAAATCAGCTTACTGCACTGAGCACAAAAAGGAAAAAGTAAGTCATACTGGCCTTTAACCGAAGCTAACTGCTTACATCAAGTTAACTTACCTCTCTTACAGCATTACAGAATTCACTCTGAAGGACCCTTTGCAATGCCTGTAGCTTTTGTGGTGGCACTTCTCCACTTCTCTGTAATTTTTCCAGCAATTCAATTGCTCTGCAGATGTCTACAAAAACAAAAAAAGCACTAGTAATGAGACATATCTGAGGAAATTCAGGGTATGTTTGGGGTTTGGGGTTTTTTTAAAATTAAGTTAATGGAGCAGTCTGTGTGTATGCGTTTGCATACACTTTAAAACTATTCATTAAATTTCATTATCCATAAAACAATGTATTTACAGAATACTACAATGAAACACTGTACTTTCAGACTGTTATAAATCAACCACAGCAACCCAACCCTGTAACATATCTGAACCTATCATTGCCATAAGCACATTACAAAGACAATCCAATTTTTCCTCAAAGGACTGAAATATTTCACTGACATATACCTATTAAAACGTTGGTGGTGTATACTTCATAATTCATCTACTCCATGGATAGCATTTTGTTAACACCAGCTATAATATTGTCAATATGCTGTCTAATGTTCCTTTTATATTCAAAAATTAGTTCAATAAGGTATACTCAATACTTTCCCTAGAAGAGGGCTGAGAACCATCTGGCCTACATTTTTCCCCTGAAGTGCTTATAAAAACAACAGAACTCCCTTTGATATTCTCAGCTGAGAGACAATATCTCTGTAGTCTAGAATCCTGAACCCCAAACCTCTTTCAGTTCCTTGAAATTTGTTCCTAAGAGTTCATGTTGTCCATATTCTCATAAATGCTGCTCTGTGAAAGTGAACTCCATGAAGGATTTGATTCCAGACCAGTATGACTCAAAACAGGCATCAAATGCAATGATATTCTCTTGGCACCTGTACAAAAGTAGAATACATTCACAACCCTCACTTGCATTTCCAAAGTGTTACAACTGATGATTCTGAAAAGCACAAGTACTTGAAAAGAAGTAGAACAGTCTCTCAGAAAGGATTGCTTTCATTATCACAAAACCAAAGAAGCAGTGATTAATCTACCATATAAATAATGCACAAATTATTTTAGAACAGGATGAAGTCTGGGACACTTCTATGTCCCAAATGTGTTACTTCCTTTTTCCTCTGATTAACCTCTAGGTACTAATTTTTCATGTGAATGAACATCTACTCAATGGCATCACGTCAGCACAGAGGACGTAAAATAGCCACAAATTTCTAAAAAAAAACTGTAAAATGAGAACACTTACATAACAGGATGAAAAGCCAGTGGGGTACATGTTCTGAAATTAGGATGAAGTCCACTGGCAAGACACAGCCCACTTACATGAATTGATGTTCTGCCCACTTACATGAATTACCAGACACATTTTACAGACTGCTAGACCAAGATCAGGTGGTGTAGTTGATTAAACAAGGTATAACTTAACTTCACAGACTGGTCATCCATGGACTAGAAACAAATCCTTCATAGAAAAACACTCTAGTATTACCATTGCAGTCACAAGACCCAAATTATTTCAGATGATAGTTAAGGTTTCTATGTGCCATAGTGTTTTCTGGCAAGCATTTCCAAGCTTTACAAGTATCAGTTATCTAAAGAAAAGCAATGTCAAACCCTAAATTATCTGCTAATAATCCCATGTTCTACAGAGAACACATTTCACACAGGCATGCATATTTGCTATTTGTATAATTATGAAATGAAAAAAAATGTTTTTAAACTTTTAATTTCCTGACACATATTTTTTATTTCATTTAAAATCCAAAATAGTTGGTGAAATTAAAGACATTCTAAATGATGCAAAATCACTAACATTCTTAGTAATCCTTCAGTTCAGCAACAGCAGTACAAATTATCTTAATTCATGAAGTAGCTCACTAATCAGCTTGAAGCAGTATGATCAAACAGCAATAGCAGCACTTCCAATCCTACAACACTCCATATATTAATGAAAAACATCTAGCAAGTATATAAATTATAACACAGCTATCATTTAAATACTTGCAGATGTTTCAGACAAATGATTATTTCGTGCACATAAAGAGTACAGTTCTATGTAGCCATTCCTGAGCCTATGGTCCATGAAACATGTTAAGATGTAAGGTGTACAAACTTATTAGCAGTTTGATTAGGATACCGCAAGAAATTTTAAATGGTGACAGCAATCTACCAACCTAAGGAGTAGCAGCAGAAATGAAGACTCCAGAACTCCATTTGATAATCTCTTTTTTTTTCACTTTCATATTTTGTCATTAAATTAGATATGCTTCCTACCTGTATCTCTTAACAGACAAAACATTTAATGGCACAGCACTTTTTACCCTAAGGTAAAATTAGTTTGGGAACCAGCTGTGTGTCTTTCATTAAGCACAGACCAAGAGCACAGAATCAGCTTTCAAAATGTGATTAGGATACACTGAACTAGATTCCTTTTAGATGAAACTAAGGCATAAGACGCACTTTAATAGAAAGGGCTTTCAGATCAAAGGACCAAACTCTTGCTATAAAGTAAAAACCTAGAGCAGTTCAACACCACATGAAAGGTGGATTCTCAGCACTCAATAAACCTTTTATCACACCACACTTCTTACTCAGGTAGATACAGGCAATGGATCCCATTAGCAGGACACTGTTCCCAACAGTTTATTTGCTATGCCTTGTTGAGAGGATCCCATTCTACCAGTTTGAAAGTGAAACTGAACATAACTTTCTTCTACTAAACTGCATTAGCACTATTAGTCAAAAGCTGAAGATTCAATCCATCCCAGCAACACTGCTTTAGGAAAGAACTAGTCTGACTGGGAACAAATGGCAAAACACACCTAATTTCATTTTTCAAGAAAAGATTGTTGACTGCTGTGTTTATGTAATTTGCTTCCTTCTGAATTACTAGTTGAAATATTATCAGCTGAAAGTTGTCTTCCTAACAATATAAACACGATAGCTTAGCTAGCTATATAGAACCAGAGACCAAAATGAATATGACAGAAGTGTTTCAGTGATGGATTTCAACAAGGATAAATGTAGAAATAACTCCAGAGGTAGACAATTTAAAAAAACCCAAAGCATAAAACTAACTGTAAGAAGGAATCCATATGTAACGAAAAAATTGACCTGCTTTTAACCTTTTCTTCCTTTTTATACCAATTGCCTGTTCTTCACAAATCATTTTTATGAACGTGGATACTAGATTGAAATCCTGAAAAAAAGACACATTTAAAGTAAAAGAGTCTGGAAAATAAAGGTCAGTAAGATGCCACCACTCCAAGTATGTGCAAGCAAAATACAGAAAGAGGAAAAATGCTGCATCCCCACAGATATTCCTGATTAATCACCTCCGCTGCATATGTTCAAATAGTCTGGATTCCTAAGCTGTATGTAGAGTTATCACATGTCACCACCAAACTGTAAGAATAACTGAAATGTTAACTGTTGTTTCATTCCTGCCCTCTACTGAATTTGGGTGGTGATGTTTGCAATGCAACTTGGAGGAGAAAAGACATAAGAACTGATGTTAAGCATATGGTAACAATTTTAAATCAGCTCATTTTCTACACTATTCTCTCTTTTCTTATGATATATACCAACAGTGTTAGTGATGTTCACTTACAAGGTGATTATGACTCATCATCGGGTAATGTGCAGTCAACCCCACACAATTAACAGTTACCTATTTCTGCAAAAAAAGCTCTTGCTTTGGTAGGTCCATTATAAGGTGCTTCCCTTTTCTTCTTTTCTTAAAAAGACCAATATGTCTGAAGACCAAATAGCTCCTTTGTTTCACTGATCCCTAAGTAACTCTGCAGATCCGTTTTCATGGACAGAGCATAGTGGCAGGGTAATGAGGTGAAGAAGGATGGGGCCTGCATTTTAACTCTGCAGACCTTCCAAGAGCAACTAATCCACTGCCAAAGCAGCTGCCCTAATTAACAAGCTTTGGAGTAGAGACAGTAGATGAGATGCAGAGTGAGAAGCAAAGACCTTACATAAGTCACTATTTACAGGCCAACTCTCACACATTACAAGTGGTTCACTTGTGGAAGGGGAAGCAGGGTTAGCAAGAAAAGAAAAACTGAATTCTCTGTTTGGTAACGCGACAGTACCAAACAAAATAAAGTGGGTATGTACAGTGTGTTATATACCTACAAAAAAGCATCTAGCACCATGAGCAAAAGTGGCGGTCCTAATGGGAAAAGTCAGTTCATTCAATCACCTATCTGCCACCTAATTGTTTTCCTTATCAAAAACATGATTTCTAATTATCAGTAGTCTGTTCCCATTTAAATTTCATTTTCCAATCCCTACTGTTCTAAATACACACCAATAAACCAACCACCTATATTGTTGTAAGCATGTATGGACCTTGTACAGTACCAAAGAATCACGCTGAAGGAAACCTATCATCGTTTCTTAAAAACTGTGGATAAATGTCATAAAAATACTACAGAAAAATACCCAACTAGATTTTACATTTTATCTGTCTCGCTCCTAATTTCAGTTACACACTGCATATACTAACAATATAAATTAAGACCATATACTGGAAAAACTGGGTGAAAACATAAACGTGAGAGGGTAATAGAGTCGAGCAGAATCATGAACAAGTGTAAAGGGACCCCTGCATGTGTCAGCTATCTTCTAGAAAAGTAAATTATTATTGCTAACAAGGAGCTAACAAACTGAACTTAGAATTCTAAGAATTCTGCTGTATTCAAGATGGAGTCTTCCTATGAGAGAAACAGAAACCAAGAAATGGCAGGTTGAGTAAGAGCTGGCAGAAGCGTTGACACCAGTGCAGGCACAGCAGACAGATCTATAGAAGGCCCTGGGCGAGTGCATCCACGTAAACTCAACCGCAAACTGAAACGCGAGAAAAATCTCCTGCATAAAGCAAAGCTGAAGAAGCAAGACCCGAAGAGTCCAGCCCCACCGGCACGCGCTGAAGAGTCACAAGCAACGGAAACCATGTTCAGATCAGCTGCGGCTGCGCCCGGCGGAGAGGAGCGGCTCAGCTCCTGCGGCGGGCGGGGAAGGCGGCACGGCCAACGCTACCGCTGCCGCTCCCGCCGCGGCCTCGGGCCCGGAGAGGGGACGGAGATGGCTGGCCCAGGGGCTCGGGACAGGCGGACGCTGTGCACCGGGGGCCGGGCTGGGCCGGGCCGGGCCAGGCCAGGGGCGCCACCGCCACCGTCACCGCCACCGCCGCACGCCCGCAGCAGAGAGCAACAGGAGCACCCAGCCGGGCCGCGGCCACGCTCACCTCGCTCCAGCCGCACCGGCTCGCCCAGCGCCGCCATCGCGTCCTGCCCGGCCCGGCGGAAGTGACGCGCGCTGCCGGAAGGGCACGGGGCGAGCGCCTAGGCGGTGGGCGCGGCGGCCGGGGCCAGCACAGCGCGGGGTCGCGGTATCGCGCCTCGTGAGTGGCATGCGAGCCGCTGCCGTGCTCGGCCTGGCTGTGCACAGGAGTACGGACAGCACAGGCCAGCAGCGGGTTCCCGCGGAGGCCGGCAGCTGCCTGACCACCCGTCAGTGTATCGGAACATGGTTCCTCTGGACTGTACGGTGCCTATCTACTTTCTGATGGGAATTTCAGTAGAAAATGTCCTCTCTGGTTTTTTTTCTATCCCTTAACGGGGCTGAGGACTATTTTCACGCTAAAAAACACAACACAGGGAGAGCATACCTTTTTGTGCACCCAGAGTGCCCCTGGAGGAAGAATATATATATGTATGTTATATATTTTTTTTTATATA
>WBMZ01017018.1:0-10494 GCA_013400975.1 Atrichornis clamosus | reverse complement strand
TTTTCTTTTTTTTTCTTTGTTTTATAAGTTGTTTCTCTCTATATTTTTCTTTATATTTTTTCCCTCTTTCTTTATATTTTTTAATTATTTTTTTATATTTCCGTATATTTTTGCTTTACTTTTCCTTCCTTAGGTGTTCTCATGGATATGTTCCAAACTCCCATCCTGCCTGAGCCATCTCCCCTGGAAGACAGCGAGGATGAATTTGAAGCCTTCTGCAGAAAAAGTGGTGCGTGCTCCTTCTTTTCCCAATCCATGCTATTCCATCCTTTTACTTCCCATTTACACCTCCCGCTGTTTGCTGTGAGAGTGAAGCTGAGAGATTCCACTACTGGTTTGGGCTGGAAAAATCTGCTTTCCAAGAGTTTATGGAGAAGGTGCTTTGAGTGGGAATTCCGCAGGTGCTCCTGGAGCATCACGTGCCTGGACAGGGGGGAAAATGTGGCTGTTTGTGCAATTTTTATTGGATGAAGATAACAGGGGTTATCTTTTATTCCCAGAGCCTGGTGGGTGTTTGAAAGCTGATGTTGTTGTCCCTGTCACTCCTGCATTTTCCATCTTTGAGGATGAGAATGACAAGGAGAACGGCAGGTAAGGAGGGATAAGGAGCAGCTTAGCTCAGCTCATTACAGATTACCTAGAAAATGGATCCCATTCCATGGGATTTTCCCGTGGCTGCGCCAGGATTGGCTTGGATACAACTGGTAGCAGCTGCATGGAGTGGCATGAGAAAAGCAGTAGTTGCTGCTCTGGAATTGCACAACTTCCCTGTTTGGACAATGCTTGGGAAGCTTAGTTTCCTGGAGGATTTGGGGATAACTTTGAGTTGCTGCAGCCTCTCCAAGTTGCTGCAACTCAGGCTCTTAAATATAAAATAATTAAAAATCTCAATTAAACCACACCAGCCTTTGTTGTGATCAGTGTGCCTGGGAAAGCTCCTGGGAAAAAGCTGTTCTAAAGTTTTGGGTTCATTTTTCAGGATCCCACAGCACAAGAACAAGCCAGAAGAGCCCAGAATCCTTGGAGAACGTCCCTTCACCAACTGTGCAGCAGAAGTGAGTGGTGATCCTGCAAGGATCAGCCTTGGAAGTGGGTTATGAAGTTATGGGGATTGTCAGAGTGTGTGGATCCACCTTTGTTCTATCCCAATCCCACAATATTCTTAGGAATGAGACCTAGCTGGAGGCTGGATGCCCATTTCCCACTTCCTGCCAGCAGGATGGCTTTTTTGATCGTTGATTGTCATAAAACTAATGGAGAACTTCACCCTTCAAATGAATCCAACTGGATTTGGCATCAGTTTTGGGGAGGAAGTACAGGGAGGAAGAGACATTTCACCTTCCAGCAGCCACCTCCCAGCTTCCATAGCCAAGCAGGTGGAAAAACCTGGGATAGGAGTGATCACTTACCGCGGGATTGGTTTTCCAGGCTCTCCTGGCTGTTTTTTGGTGGTCTGGCGTTTTGCTTTGGTTTTTGATTACTGCCAACATCCAGGTCTGGTCCTAGGCTCTGGAAACGTGGGATGTATGTTGCACTGCAGGATAATTTGGATGGTTTTCTTTTAAATCTTGATTTTTATTTTTTTTTGCCCGCCTAGGAAGAAACGGGGACCACGGAATTCCTGCGGGATGATTACACGGTGTGGAATGGCCCGGGCAGCAACAAGGCCTTGGCTCCCAGTCCAGACAACACCAGGGATTTTGCACGAGCTGCCCAGCTCATGTCCACACCCTTCAGTTACCTGTCAGCTCCTTCCCGACCCCCTTTGGAGGACAGAGGTAAAATAAGGAATATTTTGGGTGGAAAACATCAAATCTGGTGCCTCACGACTCCATTTTAATGCAAATCCCACCCAGGTGTTGCTCCCAGTTCTGTCACTCCCAAGTCCACATTCCCTGTGGAACAGCAGCTTGGACCCAGCTCATCAGCTCTCCAAGGATTTTTAATTGGGACAAAAGAGGCTTTGTGTGTCCAACTGCTGTTGTGAACCATTCCAAAGGGTTGGAAATATCCAAACATTGGCTGAATCCCAGCATCACCTTGATGCTGCTCTTCCCCTCTTTATTCTCTTGGAATACACTCCCTGGAGAAATCCAGCTGTTATTTTTACTCCTTGGATGTGTTAATTGAGGCTTGTTGAGCTCTGGTTTTTGTGGTGGAAGCTTTCAGAGCTGCTGGGTGAGAATATCCTAAATATTCCTGCTTTTGGGAAAACAAACATTGATTTGCTCTTCTTCCTGCTCCCTTTGCTCAGCCTGTGGGGAAGATTTGCCTCAAATGGACTTGGAATTTTCTGGAGAACTGCACAGGCAGCCAAAACTCAAGAAGTTAAGGTATGCTGTTCCCAGTGCAAGTTTTCCAAGGAATCTGCTGTATTTGTGGCAGTCTGGCTCTGCCCAACACTCATCCCAGCACTCTGGGATGGCTTTGGTGCCCACGCCCCAAAAATGCTTTGAGGATTCAAGTTTTTCCCCATTGAAATGAAAAATTAACTGGCCAAAATTCCACTGTTTTCTTCTCCTATTGGCTGATGAACTTGAGAATTATTAGGGAATGGGTAAAGTCACTTGACCAAATCTAATTTTCCTAAGAAAATTCCATTTTATTCACCTCAGTCTTTGCCATGGTCACATTTGACACATTTTTGCTCCCTGAGGGTGCCAAGCCACCAAGGCAGAAGGTTAATAATGTTTTTAATAATATAATCATTAATAATTACTAATATTTTGGTTTCAATCCGCAGCCCTGCTCTCGAACACATCCCAGAACAGAGAGAGCTTCCAGGAAATGTCCTGAAACAAGGGAATGGAATCCAGGGAATTGCTGCAGCTGCTTCTCAACGAGTGCAGGAGCAGCTGAGCAGAACTGGATATTCCTCCTCCCTTGGAGTCAATAGAACTTCCCAGGAGAAGCTCTGTGGAGCTGGGCAGGACAGGACAGCCTGGAGTGGGAGACCTGCAGGTACAGAGCCATTCCCTGGTTTTCTTACGTGGATTCCAAGGCTTTGCGCCGACCTGCAGGGAGCAATTCCATGCTTCCTGCAAGGAGGTGGCTGCTCACTTGTGAGGGATGTGAGGAAGTGTGGGTTGTACCTGAATTGCATGATGCCATGGATACTCCAAAGTGCAGGAATACTTGGGGTTCTGATGCATCCTGGGCTTGCCAAGGCTCAAACATTCTGGGAACTCTGATTTTCTGGGCAGGTGGGAAAGCTGGAGTGTCGAAATCAAGGAATACTTCACTTATCCCTCTTGGGGTTTTGGGGTTTATTTTTCCTTGGAATCAGTGATGCCCATTCAAGCACGGCTTTGTGTCACCTCACCAAGAGCTTAAACACTTCTCTTTTTTCCATGAAGTCCTTGTTGAGAACCCTTGGGACAAGGAATTGATTGGCAAATTCTTATCAGAGCTTCCCAAGCCACTCCACACCTACAGCAACTACTTTGAATGGAAATCTGCTCTTCCATTCATCAAACTGAAGGCTGAACTCCCACTGGGTAAGAGCTCCTCCAAATGTTTCTTTGTCAAGCACTTCTTGAAGCTTTTTCTGGGAAAACTTCTCGGAAGTATTTGGGAATTCAGCTTCCTTGTGTGTATATCTAGATAATCCGGAAGCGATCTCAGCCTCAGGTTGGGAATGAGGCCTGGGGTTGGTTTGTTTGGTTTTTGTAGCATAAACCTTTTGGTTGAGGCCCATTTTCCCAGTTTTCCCAGTAATCTGGGACACAGCTCTCAGGCTTTTGTGGAACAACAGCGGGTCCGTGTCAACAAAAGCTGTAGGACAGGGATTGCAACATCCCTGCGGGACTCCAACATTAGTGTTTACTTTTCAGGGCATGCCCTTTGGAATTTGACTGCTTCCAGGGGGTCAGACAAAAATAGAAACCCTGGGGTTTGGTGTGTGGCACTTCCAGCACTCCTGCTCTCCAGAGTGACTCCAGGCTCTCTCCTAACAGCAGGAAGAGACTTGTAGGGAAAGACTGGATCTCGGCTTAAATAATTCATCTAGGCTGGTGTTTGTCTGGTTTTTTTCTCCTTTTTTCCCTTCTGTGGAGTTTGAAGCAGGATGTAATGTTAATCCCTTAAAGGTTCCAGCTCATTCCATGTGGATTGCTTGGTTGGAGAGGGAGCTTTTGCCCAAGTCTATCAAGCTTCCATTCTGGATGCAAGTAACCCTCGGAACAACCAGAAAGTGACATTCAAGGTCAGTGCTGTTGGTCCAGAAGAGCTCTCCTGGCATAATCCTGGAGTCTGACCCCTCCCCTGGCCGGATTCACACACACCCTTGGCCTTTCCATGTCCAGTCTGCCTCTGGGACCTTTTGGTGGATCCTCTCTCCAATGTTTAGTGTTTCAGGAAAAGCCCTTCCTTGTGTTAACTCCTGAAGTGAGACTTTTTCAGGACAGGGAGGTGATTTATGTTTTCTTTGGAGCATCAGGAATACACAGAGTGTGTGCAATTGTGGCATGGGATGGAGGTCTTGATTGGAGAAGATTAATCATGGAGTTTATACTGGGAGGGTGGGCAGGCCCTGGCACAATTTTCCCAGAGAAGCTGTGGCTGCCCCATCCCTGGAAGTGTCCAAGGCCAGGCTGGATGGGGCTTGGAGCAACCTGGGATAGTGGAGAGTGTCCCTGCACATGGCAGGGGATGGGACTGGATCATCTTCAAGGTCTCTCCCAACCCAAACCACTCTGGGATTCCATGATAAGTTTGGTCAAGAGGGAAATGCCAGATCTGCCGTTAAAATCCAACAACAAAACCCAGCCCTGAGAGGAACTTGAGCTTTTAATGCTCCCAGATTTTCCCAGGAAATCCCCTTCTTGCTTCCAGGTCCAGAAACCTGCCAACCCTTGGGAGTTCTACATTGCAACCCAGCTGCTGGAGAGGCTGAACCCCAGCCTGCACCACCTCTACATCCACTTTTATTCCGCCCATTTCTTCCAAAACGGGAGCATTTTGGTGGGGGAGCTCCACAACTATGGAACGCTGCTGGTGAGTGGCATCAGCTTCTGTTAGCTCACAAAATCCAGGGGTTTTTCTCCACTTGATTTGCCTGCCTTGGGAATATGTTGTTCCCTAACCCATCCTATGTGTCCCTGGGCTGCAGAATGCCATCAACATTTACAAGAGGCTCCCGGAGAAGGTGATGCCCCAAGCCCTCGTGCTCTACTTCACCGTAAAAATCCTTCACATGGTGGAGGAGCTGCACAGCTGCCGGATCATCCACGGGGACATCAAACCTGACAATTTCATCCTGGGAGAAAGGCAAGTGGCTCCTGCTGCCACCACGTGTCCCCACGCCGGAGCCTGGAGGCTGAGGCGGGTGTTTCTTGTCGTGGTTGAAGGTTCCTGGACAACGACTCGTGTGACATCGACGGGCTCGGCCACGGCCTGACCCTCATTGACCTGGGCCAGAGCATCGACATGAAGCTCTTCCCTGAGGGAACAGCCTTTACTGCCAGGTGTGAAACCTCTGGATTCCAGTGTGTGGAAATGCTGACGCACAGACCGTGGAACTACCAGGTAAGGGATCGCCCGGAATCCTGGAGCGTCCTGCGTGGAGAAGAGTGAGCCTCTAAAGAGCTGCAGCCGCTCCACCTCCCTGGGGTGTTCTCAGCTCATTTTTAGTGCTCCTGGTGCATTTCTGACACCGCCCTCGTGTGGTTTGGGTTCAGACAGATTATTTTGGCATCGCAGCCACCGTGTACTGCCTGCTCTTCGGGACCTACATGCGCCTCAAGGACGACAACGGCGTCTGGAAGCCGGAGGGAACCTTCAGGAGGTGGGTGTCCAAAGCATTCCCAAAATCTCTGCCTGTATTTCCTACAGACACGTCAGTACCACATTGCTTTGAGGCTGGTTGTCACAGCTTTCAGCCTCTGACTGGGAGCAGGGTAAGAATTAATATTTTAACAGCTGAATTTAGCTTTTTTGACGCTTTTTGGATGCTTTTTTGTCCCTTTGCAGGCTTGCCAACGCTGAGCTGTGGAAGGAGTTCTTTGAGAGCTTGCTGAACATTCCCAGCTGCCACAACCTGCCTTCCCTTGGAGGCCTGCGCCAGAGGCTCAAGGATTTGTTCTGCAGGTCCTATGCAAAGGAAATCAGGTTCCTTCGGAACAGACTCGTGGTGCTGCTCATCGAGCACAAACGCTCACGGAAATGAGCGTGGAGCTTGCACTGTTCCCAAGGACTTGGCGTCTTATGGATGTGGAATCTCTTTGTAATAACTTGGTTTTAAATAAATGGTTTGGGGGTTGACTTCAGCAATGATGAGTTGCATCTTTCTGTGTTTTTTGGGAGGGAAAAAATGCATTAAAATGAGAGGGTTTTAAGTGATCTTGCCCGGTTTGGGAGGCGATGGGTGTGCTTGGATTGGGCTCCTCCTGCTTTACCTTTTCTTAGGAATTTCTAGGATGGAAGAAATGGATGTTTGCAGGTCAGATTTGGGGTTGGACAGGACTGAACCCACCCTTGGCACCACCTCCCACCACATCATTATTTGAGCTCAGGGGAAAACCAGAAGAAAAGTATCTCTTGTTTGCCTTTACCATGATGGAATTCTGGGAAAACACGTCTGGAAAGTGTTCCTTTAAAAGGAATGTTTTAGCAGCACAACCCCCAGGGGAGGAGAGGGCATTAATTTCATTTGTGCATCTCCCCACAGGAGGGAGACAAGAGCCTTTCCTAACCTCCTTCCCTCTGCCTCTATTTCAGGGCTGTTTTTCCTCTGCTTGAATTGTTCCACTGGAAAACCCAAGGTGAGCCGGGGATAGTCAGGAAGGGCAGGGATGCTGGGATGCACAAGGAGGGATGTGTTGGTTCTCCTAGGGTGTGCTGTTCTCCCTGCAGCTGGGGCTGCTCTCCTTGCCTGTATGGCAAAACCTCCTGGATTCCCCTTGGAAGCAGCCTGCTTTCCATGGCATATGGAAAAGCCTTCGGCTTTGATCCGAGGCAGCTGGTTCCTGAGTCAGCTGGAGCAAGTTGCACCGGGAGGCAGATCAGCTGGAGAAACCTCGGAGCGGGTGGAAACATAAACATTGGATGCTGGGGTGGCTTTTTTTGTTCCCTTTCTTCCTTAGTTGATTTTTTTTTACGAGCTGAGCCGGAGCCAGCTGTTCTCTGGCCAGGTCCAAAATCTCTGCCAGGCTCAAGGTTTTAGATCTATATTGTAAATTTATATATTTTTAGTTCCTCATAATGTGGAGCACTTTTCAGAGGGGCATTATGAGCACGCTGGAGCTTTTAGCTACAGCTTTTCCCTTCATAAACGCTGTTATTTTACATTAAACACCCTTAAAAATAACCCCCTGCACCAGTCCCCCGCTCCTGTCCCTGCTCCACCACCGTCCCATGGGAAGCAGGGAGGATAAAGGTTAAAACCACCCCACGAGGGGTAAAAATGGATCCACGGAGCGATGACCTGGGCGGACATGCTGCTTTTCTCCCCAGTTTTAGAGCAGGCGGCTGCACACCCCGGAGCGAAGCCCCAGGCCCAGCTGGCAGGGTGATGTTTCCTGCCCGGCACGCGCCGGCTCCACGCTGATGAAGATCTCGAGGTATCCCCAGAGCTGCCCTTTAGAGATAACTCATCTTGGGGCCTCCACCACCCACACGGAGAGGAGAGATTTCCTGGCGCGTGGGTGGGTGGCTCTGCCTTTTCTTCTGCAGAAAACCCAGCTTGGCTCAGTTTTCGCTCACTGGGCCCCCCCTGGGTCTGGGGCTCTCTCCCAGCTCCTCCAGCCCTTGCTGGTGGGGACCCATCACTGTTCAACCCTGGCCAAGCCCTTTCTGTTGGCATCTCCCTGCAGTTCCTGGCCAAGTTGCTTAATGATGGCTTTTAAGGCATTAAAACAAACGAAGTGAGGTTGTTAAAAGCTGCAGGCCCCTCACTCATTAGTCAGGCGCACGCTAACGAAGAGCAGTCCTGGTCCCTGTCCTTGGGGTCTCCCAGGGTGCTGTCACTCAGCCCACAAGGAGCCATAAATAACTTTAAATACACATTAACAGGTACCAAATCCACTTGTGGCAGCAGCAAATCCAAGTGGCACCCCCTGCCCAGCCCAGGGACCACTCGGGTCACGACAGGACCCTTCTTTGTCCCTTGGTCCGTCACCACGGGGGCTGTGCGGAGAGTAGCGACACCCCCCAGAGAGGGTTTGAGGGTTTCTTTAACAAAAATTTACTCATATTTAACAAAACCCACCTGGTTTTGCCTCTATCCAACCTTTGCTGTTCAGGCACCCCCACGCTGACGAGAAAGGGTTTGATTTTGGGTTGGTTTTTGAAAGAGGGAGCACAGCCTGGCACCCTGGTAAAGGTCAGGCTCCAAGCCTGGCTCAGACAAAGCCTCGTGCTTGAGGCTTAAACTTGATTTTATCTGCCACCTGAGTGAAATAACACTTATCACCATGGTTGGAGGAGCAGGAGCAGAACAAGGTGTCATTTTTTTCCGTTGGTGCTTTGTTCACTTCAAAATGGGTTTGGGGAGGAGGGGTTGGGGGTGGTTGTCCCTGTGATTCTGGGGGTTCTCATGGCAGGGCCAGGAGTCCTTTCACTCCATCCAGGCACTGTCTCCTTTCCTCCACCCTCTTCCCTTCCCACTTCCCGGTGGCAGGGACAACCTGCTGGGATTGGGCTGAGCTCCATGGTCTGGGAGGCCTTTTCCAACCTGAGTGGTTCTGTGATGGCACAGAGTGGGAGATGCCACTGCTGGGGTTTGGGATGCTGTGGCAGCATGGGATCCCCACCATCCTCCATCTCTCTCCACCTCCTGTCTCCTTTCTCCCTTCTCATTTCCATGTGGGAAATCCATCCTGCTACACGCATGCCGGTGGGTCCGAGGGGAGCTTTGCTAACGGCCACCGGCACGTGTTGGTGCTGCAGGAGAAGGGCTGGGATGAGGCATTCCCAAAACAGCATTTCCGGGAAGCTGGGGATGGATGTTGCAGAGCACGCAGCGATGATGGGCAGGTTTCAACTCCCCTTCTCTCCATCCCCTCTTCTCTCCTGCAGTGCCGAAACGGAACAACCTTTGGGATTGGCTTCGGTGCAAATTCCTGCGGGATGGCTCAGACAACAAGAGCGAGGACAGCGTCGAAACGGATTTGTTCCAGGAGGCTGGTGCCGTGATTCACGGGGGGAAAATGCACTTTGGTGGTGGCTGTCGTGGCTCTCCAAAAAGCCGAGGGCAGGAGGAGAAGGGCGGGCTCAGGTTGGGTGTTGGAAAGGCCGGGCTGTTCCCCGTCCCCTTCGTGCTCGCGTGAGCCGCCCACGCAGAAACCAGAACAAAGCAGGAGGAGAAAACAGACGCAGCCTCTGCCTGCTGGCCCCGTGTGTGTCCCTGCTGGCCCCATGTCCCTGCTGGCCCCATGTGTGTCCCAGCAGCCCCGGAGCCTCCGGACGGCCCCTCTCTCTGCCCCAGCACCGCGGGATGCTCCGCAGCTGAGGGGGAAAGCTCCCGGATCCGAGGGAAGTGGAGACCCCGTGGAGCCCTGCTGGCTCTGTGCCGCGGGTATCACTGCTGGAGGGCTGGGAAAGAGGAACAAACCTAAATTTCAGCCCTGCTTCTCCCTCACTCTTCTGCTGTGGAAAGGTGACGATGTGGTCAAACTGGCTGACTCTTGAGCCTTTCCCTTCTGTTCCTGGTTCCTGCCTTCAAATTTTCGCCAATGAGTCTTCCTAACAAATCTTCCAATTTATTTTTCCCACTCAAACGCCCCCAGACCCTTTTCCTTCCCATCCCATTGGAGTGGCGTGAAGGGGATGGGAACAGAGCCAGGGATGCTCCAGCAGTGTGTGGGATCATCCACGGCTGGGGTGGAGGACCTGTGGCCACCCCAGAATCTTCTCCAGCAGCGGCTGTGGTGGATGGGCTGGGTCCTTCCTCTCCATGGTGCTTCCACTCCATGGAACAGCTCCTTCCTCTCCATGGTATTCCTCTCCATGGTCACCCTTCCTTTCCACAGCCCTTCCCCTCCACACCTGTGTTTCTTCACAGGCTGGAGCTGCTGCTGCTGCTCGAGGGATGTACGAGGATCCTTGCTGGGTGTGTGTGCAAGGGGTGCAGCAGGAGGGGCTGTGAGGTGTCTGTGGGGTGTGGGAGGTGCTCTGCAACTGGGATGGGGTGTGTGCAAGGTGTGTGTAAAGTGTGTGTGGAGAGCAAGCACGTGGGTGTAAGGTGTGTGCACACGTGGGGTGCAACCAGGTGTGCCAGGGGTGTGCACACATTGTGGTGGGGATATAACCAGGTGTGCCTGGAGTGTGCCAGGGTAAGGGGAGCACCCACAGTCCACGGGGTGTGTGTAGAGGTGTGTGCACAGTGCCAGGGGTGTGCATGTGTGTGTAAGGTGTGAGTGCGTGGTGCAGGGTGGGAAATGGAAAGGTGTATCAGTGCACGGGGGGTGTGTGTGTACAACGCTGGGAGTGCACAGGGGTGCCATGTCCCTGTGTGTGTGTGCCCAAGGCTGTGCCGTGTGCCGGTGTGTGTGTCCC